>KZ807743.1:269474-283110 GCA_000696205.2 Oncopeltus fasciatus | reverse complement strand
TTTTTTTTTTTTTTTTTTTTTTTTTTTTTTTTTTTTTTTTTTTTTTTTTTTTTATTTTTTTTTTTTTTTTTTTAAATAAATCTTTATTTATTACATACTGTTATATAACATCTTGTAATTTGATGACTTAAAATAGTGTACATGTATAAAAATAATATAAATAAAATAAAAGAAAGAAAAAAATATAATGAAATAAAAATAAAATTAACAATAAATACATAAATGGTCATCACTGTGCAGGGAGAAGGGGCCCATCGACGCCACTCCCAATAAGTTTTGGCATTAAGGCCCAGGAGGTCGCGAGGCCATCTCCGTTTTAGTCGCCGGGGAGGATTGTGAGGATTGGAGTCCGACGACAGGGATTGGGGAAATATGGATTGGGATGAAATTGGAGTTTACTATGAAAGAGTTTGGAGCGGGTGGAGATAAGGTCTTTGACAAAAGGAATATTAAAGTTGTGATGAAGGGTAGAGTTGGACACATAGTATGGAGCGTTAGGAATTATTCTGAGAGTTTTGGACTGAAAGGATTGTATTCGTTGGATATTGGAAAGGCTTAGCGGCACTCCACAGTTACAGATTGGTCGTATTATGGTCTTGTCGATGGTCAGTTTATTTTCTAATGTCAGCTGTGCGCACCTATTTATAAGGCTGTCTAAGAGTCCGTGGCGTCTGTTGAGTTCTTGTCGTTTGATTTTAGTGTGTTGATTCCAGTTGAGTCGTGAGTCAAGGTGGAACCCAAGGTAACGGACTGAATCAGAAAGAGGTATAGGGATGTTATTGTATGTAGCATTATGAGGAGAATCTTTTCTTAGTTGAAAATTTCCACTCTTTTATTAAAATTTGTATTTTTTTGGATCTACCTTGTACGGAACTACAACAAAAACATCTAATAATAATATCTACGGCCAAACAAAACTCTTCATTTGTATATCGAACTGTTACAGAAATCAGGTGAGAGGGGGGTTGTATGTTTTTTTTTTCAAAATAAAGTACGGATACGTTCTTTATTCTTCCGTTTTACTTAAATCTTCTGTTTTTTGTCACAAATATTTTTGTTTATGCTCATAAATGCTTATAAATTAATATTTTGTAAATTTAATTGAGCATAATATTTTAAACTCTTTGATAGTCAATACAAATTATTTGGATAATATCTGTGCTCTTAGCTTTTGGTTAAGTCAGTGAGTCTTTCCGCTCAATCAATTTTTCTAAAAATGTTTAACTTTCGAAAAAATTTACTTTTAAAACTTTTTACTGCAACTAAACCATTAAATATATATTTTAGAAAATAATAATCTTTTCCAGCAGCTATCTTCATCATCTGAATTATAAATAACATCCTTAATTGTATGAATAAAAACTTTATTGTATTTATAAATAAAATTCCCCAAACTGCGAAATTGTGAATTTTCGTAAACAGTTCAGGTTTTGGTTTGCATTAAATAATAATAATTCCTCACAGGAAGGGCTAGAAACGGCCGAAGAAGAGGAATGACTCGCATATGCTCCTGCAAGTTTTCCATTGGCGGAAGAAATCCTTCACAACTCTCACATAGCTCCGAAAAGGAGAAAACGTCTTGTGTACCCTACTCCTTTTCAATATTTTCTTTAAAGAGCCAGCCTTTTTTCCCTGTTTGCGCCGGTGGTTTACGGGCTAGTCTGCTCGCACTTTCCCGTGGGGACGAGACGAATGTCTTCTCCGTGACCCGCAGACCCACATCTTCTGCCGTGACCGTCCCATCTTCAGGGTACGACACAGCTCGGCGAGTCGAATCCCGACCCCCGAACCGTTGCTGCTTCTTCTTCGTCAGACAGGCTTGGGAAAGTCGGCGGAACTGAAGAAATACTTTCATACTTCATCACCATATTTTACTCGAACTTTTTATGTCTGCTGACTTGTACCTAGATCTCAATATGTTTATATATATANGCCCTGTTTTACCTAAATTAAACTTAAATTTTTGACCTCCAAAATTCAAAACCAAGGGATATTCTATTCCGTTTTAAATTATGAGCTTATATATATATATAAAGATTATAAATAAGATATTTCCTTATTTCAACTTATATAACATGCAATGTAGTATTGTAGCCATATTTATATTCGAATATATAATCCGTTCAAAACCTTATATGTGTGGGTGTTTAATAAACTTACACATATATAGGTATAATTTATATATATAAAGAAATGCATCTATTTATAATCTAATTAATTCCACCACTACCTCCGATAGTTATGTTGACAGGTGTAAGCCTAAATTAAGTTTATGAAATGTTTATTTTTCCTAATAAATGCCTTTGTCTATCCATCTACATGTAAATGCATAAATTGTGCACCAGTGCACCTAAATTTATGCCTAAATGCATAAATTTGTACACCAACTTTTAAAAATTCGATATCATGCTTCTTTGAAAATGCGCCAATTTGGTCGAAATTTCATTTAAATAAACAGTAAACGATTAAATTTTTGCTCTTTATTGTTTAATTAATTGGCGTAAGACAGTCAAACTAGTAAATTATCTATTGTAGATGTATTTTTCTGAACACCTCTTAAAAATATATTTATGATTTTGTTAAGTAACCATTATTGGATTCCATTATACTATATTATTATATTGTAAAACATTATTTCCCAGGAAAATAATTTTCCTTTATATTTTCTTGCGATAATTCCAATTGACGTTTTACAGTATTTACCTCACCTATTTCGTAATTCGAATTTGGAAGAGTAATGGCTAAATTCGTTCGATTTTTTTTACTACATTAATGCAAAATTTTAGTAGGCATATAGGAGAAGCCAAAAATTGTAACCGTATATTTGTGTGATTGTGTGTGTGTGTGTGTGTGTGTGTGTGTGTTTGGTTGGTGTGGATCCTTCGGAATTTTTCGAAATTCGGATCAAGTTAAAAATGTGAATAGCTTCATTTCTTGACGGGAAATCTGCTAAATAGATCTAGAAGCACTGTTTAAGCATTCCTTTTTCCTATGTTCAGGATTCATTTTTTTTTTCATCACATTTAAATATTCTCACTTGTTTATGAAAATTTGTAGCACGAATTTGTAGGTTTTATAATCTTGATTAATGTTGGAAGGTGGAAGGAGAAGGCTTTACTTTAGTTATTTAATTTTATGGTTTTTGCTTTAAGTTTTATCTTTTTTTTCCATTAAATGATAAAGATTATGGAGGATATAAACATGCAAACCTTCTGTTATTTATCTGAAGGATCTTTGCTTATTTATTTACTCATTTCTCTTTTACTTAATGCTCAGTTCCTTTAACTTTATCATTCACATAAAAGAAATTATTTAAGATGACTTTATGTCGTCTGTAAAGCCTTGATTACAGTAAAGGGAATTTCATTTTGTAGTCTGAGTTAGGAGCTGGACTTATCACATTTAATATGCTAACTAAAAAAAGAAGAAAATAGAGAACTTGACCGACATTTCATTTCTTTCATTACGTTAATATCTTTGTGTTGTTTAAAGTATTACAATAAATAATTAGGATGCTAAATCTTATCTCATGTTACAAAAAAAAAAAAAAAAAAAAAAAAAAACTGCCTTGCAATCCTCAAATCCTACTTCCATTAATTTGTATTATGTTCATGATAACTCGGTGTTATTGCATATTGTTCATTCACCTTCTAAAAATTTTATAAATTTATCCATGAAAAAAATATGAAAATACCAGCAGAGTATGATTTTATTAGAAATGAAACTAGCATATTTCTTTCCTCTAGAAATATCTTGGAGTAAGAAAATGTTTTTTACATTTACAAAACTGTACAATATTTTGTTTTCAAGCATCTCGATGAAGTATAAAGCATATTACTGCTGAAGTATTACCACATACGGCCATGTTATCATCAAATGATCAAATCCATTTACGTTGCGTCTAAATATATATGTTTGGTGCTTTTACTATAGGAAGGATTGCACTACAGAATGAGTTGAATTTCTAAATATTTTAAAATTTTTCTTTTTACATGTTTTCTAACGAGAAAATTTTTCTTTTCGAAACAATTCCAGCGTATATGCATTAATCGTAACTTTCAACAGTCATGATTTAGTTATCGTGAAACAGGAGTCTCTCTTTTCCAACACCCCATTTGCCCCCCAAATGGGTTTGCGTAAATTTAAAAAAAAACTTTTTTTTTTTACAAATCAGTTTTATTTCTTCAGCACCCAAGACTGAATCTCTGACTAACTTTCCTCATATAATGTGCATTTATTTAATTTCATTTGTTGTGTGTTCACCTCTTAGACTGTTCTTCTACCCAGGACTACTAGAGAGCGATTTTAAATTAAGAAAATTCTTATGATGTATTTATCTAAATTCTATTTTAAATTAAGATTTATAATTTATATAATTAAACTTTTACCTCATGGCATATATATTAAAGTATAATGTGAAATCATACGCTTTCACAAAATTGAAAGAAAATGGGTGCCAAGAGTCGCCAAATTCATGTGGGTGATAAATTCATGGACTTTATAACGATTTTTAGAAACATCGGGTCCAATCTATCTTTCTATAATATTATGTTCTCATTTTACGGCTTTTTTTTAGTGTCTGATATACACCGATTAATTAAACAATCCACTTTAATTTTTAAACGTGCCATTTAATTTTTAAATTTAATTAATTCATATATTTTTTGAGATTTGTTTTTTTTCAAAGTGTTTTTTCAATAGTTTTAACACAATTTCCAATTACTAGAGATATCTGAACCGATCTCCTTTCATATTTTACTGATTAGTGTTTGTAAATGGACTGGCAGATTAATTAGAAAATTATTTTTAGCAATTTCCCCTACGATTTACAATTAAGCTAAAACGTTCTATGTTACAGAAGCAGGACACTAGCGAATATAGACATTTTGTTTTTAGCTGATACAGGTCTTTTTTTTTTATGTTCCTGATGATTTACGCTCTTATATAGTCAAAAATGCTAGGGCCTGGTAAAATAATGTATTGTGAGAGTGTGATATATATTGTAATATATTGTGAATTATTCGGTATTTTCGGGCTCCCAAAACATAAATATCTCAGTTAATATGCTTATATCAGGATACATATTTTGGTATACCATTCTACAAAACTTTGAATTAATTGTTGGAGAAGAAAATCAATATTAGAGTCATCAGAGAGACTAATCCCTTCAATAAGTAGACACTATCCATTAGTCGATACATAAATGTACTATTTATCTATCTAATTCATCTGTAGGTGTACGCAGTGCTAAACAGCTTGTTCAGTGATTACTCACTGATCACTCACTATATACAAAGCAAACAAACGGCTGACGTACTCAGTTAAAAATATCGATAGTCAGGCTCTCGTTGGCGAAGAGCAGAAAGGAAATGAAAGGGGGGGGAATAGCGGAGCCGATACGGTTGTCAGGCGCTGCACTTCCACGGGGACGACAATGGCCGATCAGTCCAAGAGGGGGAGACAGAGCAACTGGAACGTGGAGCTGGAAAGAAGCTGCTGGAAGGGGATCGATATAATTGTTTACAGTTTTTATTTTGAATTAGATACTTCTTTTTTCAGACAGATAATTGAAAGGAATTCCTTTTCTGACGTCACAAGAACCATTTTCAATTGTATTACCTACTAAAAAAGTCTTTATTCCACTGATAAATAATACAATTTATTTAATAATAACACTGGGGAACAATTTGAAACTCAATTTTTGTTGAAGGGAGTGAATGCACGGGCATTTTTCTCCCTCTCTCACACCCTCCTTGACTCCCTGCCTAGTCTCCTTCTTATCCTAGGACAAGGAAAAGATGGGTGCCGGATAGTCTATCGCGGGTTAACCTAGGCTCCTCTCTGATGACGGGTTACGTCCCGGGATAGACGAGCAAGGACTACAATGTACCCCACCAAAATTATAGTGTATAGAAAATGTACAGAATATTTTTTTTTTATTAATAAAGAGTTATAATAAACAAAATTTTTGTTGAGTTAAATTTTTGAGCTGTTTTTCTTTAGAAGTAGACATGCTGGTTTCAAAACTGTTTTTAGTTTTTTTTTATCACGCAACGTACGGTTTCTAACTATTCTGGGTGGGGCGCTTGCTGGTCTAAACCTGCCTGTTTAGTTACGTATGTTATACTGTGGTGAAACGTTGTGTGTCGGTAAGCAGTATTTAGTAGTTCGTTACGGAAGTGTACAGAACTAAATAGTGTGTTTGAACTGAAACGTTTCCTTATGGCTACCTCTGCTCCTACACGTCGAAAGTGCNAATGATATTCGTTGGTTAGGGGAGCATTTCTCTCTCTCACTTTTAAATTATCAAAACAGCCTTCATCCTGTCAATTGCATGCTGCATCTAAAACTACACGCTCCTACACGTCGAAAGTGCCAAAACAGCCCCGATTCGTTTTGTTATGAATGTGGCAGTTTTACCATTCCCAGTCAAAGGACAAACATCACTATTTTTCCAATTTTAAAGTGAAACTTGGTGATCAAGGTGAAGCATGGGCACCTCATAAAGTGTGTAAACAGTGTGTTGAGGGTTTACGGATGTGGACCAAGGGAACACGTGCTAAGCTTCCTTTGTTATACCTATGATTTGGAGCGAGCCCAAAGATCATTCAAGTTATTGTTACTTTTGTTTAGTGACAACATCAGGATATAACAAGAAACACAAATGTAAACTAACCATGTATCCTAGTTTATCGTCAGCTATTCGCCCAATACCGCATTCAGCCGAAGTCCCCTTGCCAGTTTTAATAAATAAATAAATATTCGTGACCTGAGTAATATCTTGTAAAAAACGTGTATGGAACTCTGGGTATAAATATGCAAGAGCGGCCTATCTGGAAAGAAGGGATTTGAAATTCATTGATGTAACATGGATTTGATGTAATCGAGATGAGTTTAAACGAATGAAAAAGTGTAGGGAATGAGAGGGGAGTTTTGGAGGGCCCGCGGATAGGATAAGCCCCGGATCTCGGCGAACTCGTACAACTCACATCAGGCTCCAAGTTCCGACTGCAGAGGCTCTCTTCGTCTCCTCTACTGCAGAGGAGCTGTCTTAGAACTTTATTTCGACTGCGGACCTCTTCACATACCGACTGGAGGATCCCCCCCCTCTCCAATTGCGCTGAACTTTTGTTGTACCACGATATTAAACCAATATAAATACCGAAATGATACGACCTTTGAAAAATTCCAATAATTTTTTATATCTCTAACTAAATTTATATTTATATTTATATTTANAATCTGTTCTCCCAGATAGTTTTCCTTCAACTCCCATTTTGCTTAGAAACTATACAACACCGAAATTGGTGAGCTTAGTTATTTTTATTAGCCATCTAATAAATATATTGCAAATTATTAAGCAAATGTCAATTAACTTATTCCAATAAGAGCATAGTAAAAATATTCACAGACAAATTCTGTAGAAAATTATAATGGATGGGATTTAAAAAAAAAAAGAAGTTAATTCCATGCTTCCCATAATTTCTTTACACTTAAAGCTGAAAACATGGGGTCTATAGTCACATCATCAGAGCTCAGTAATCTCTAGGAATGGGTGTAGGGGAAAAATATAAACTAAACTTTTATAATTAGCATTTTTTAAATATATAAACAATGACTAGGTATTAATAAAGAACCCAAAGCCAGCAATGACTATTATATCAATCATAAACGAACTCATGCATTCATTTATTAAACGAACATTAAATATAGAATGTCAGCTCTTCAAAATCACAAGTTCCAATTTCTGCCAACCCTTAACTATATTTCCTTTAGGAAATATGTTGATAAACTTTTGATATCCTAGTATTTCATATCTTTTAGCAATGTCTGGTAAAAAATAATTTAAAGAGTATCAGAGATGGTATTACTAATAAGCGTAGAAGATGCTGTCCATAATTGAGCTTAAAAAGGATATATATATATATACATAGAAAATGAACCGAAAATTAATAAACAATCAAGAACGGGTGGGATAGGGAGTGCAGTGCACACACAAAAAGGAAAATTCTCAAGGAGTAAAATCTCTCGCCCTTCGTTAGGGAGAAGTGAAGAAAGACTGTCAATTACATTCTGTTAAATACTCGCCGATGCGATGTATAGTAAACAAGAACAGGTGGGATAAAGAGTGCAGTGAACACATGAAAAGAAATATATATATATAAATCTTTACCAGTTATTGCATTAAAAACGCAGACTTATATACTTCTCTTTAGGGAGTTGAGTAAGGTTTCTGAAATAACTCTAACATTCCAAATATAGCGTAAGCCGTTAGCGATACATTTGTATGCGGAATGTATCTATCAGGGGAAAGAATAGGCAGAATTTTTCATCTTGAATGTGGAGAGGGGGAACTCATAGCCCAGGTTTATTTATATTTTCCTCTTCCTTCAGGCCCCTCCGACCTTTCTCCTCTATATACCTGGTTTTTGACACACCAAGCTTCCCCCTACGTATAGAGGTACAGGTGAAAAGACTGATTTTCTACAGAGAAATTAATTTATGAATGTAATTTATTATTACTATCCTCAAACCAGATATTCATTAGTGCTATTACTCAAAATGTTTTTATAATAGTGTAATTCAAATATCTATATAAAACGAAAACATCATAAATTTTCTTTTATAGGATTAATTTCTTTAAGTAACTTTTTTTTCTTATTCACTTAACGCAATGATATTCGTTGGTTAGGGGAGCATTTCTCTCTCTCACTTTTAAATTATCAAAACAGCCTTCATCCTGTCAATTGCATGCTGCATCTAAAACTACACTTATTTTTTCCTAACCCAATAGTGAGTGAGAGAGAGAGAGAGAGAGAGAGAGCGATAATGCGACATAATATGTCTTGAAAAATTAAAATGATAATAGTATTTATTTCCTACTTGTATTTACTGTTTACAATATGAAGGAGATTAATACAATATTAATTGCATTAAACTATGATTATAAAAAAATATCACTAAATATATATTTTAATACTAACACTTTAAATACTTTAAAAAGTATACTAATACTTTAAAACATGAGTATTACAATATAATGTTTAAATGTGCACATACCATAGAGATAATGAAGGGCAAGAGAGCTATGTAAATTATTAAAGTATGTTTTGCACGGTTAGAAAAAAACTAAAAGTGAATGGGGGGTTTTTTTTTTGGGTGGTGGTTGGGTTGGAACGAGGATGTTATCGAAAGTAAGACAGTGCTTTTAAAGGAAAGGTAGCTAGTACTTTTGGAGGATTAAATGACATGTAGTATCATGACCTGAATGTTCAGGGAACATGACTTGAGGCCTGAGGAAAGACAATAAGTGTTGTTTTGGAACATTAAATATGTTAGTGCATATGCAAAAAATACAGTTTTCTTTGTTTTTCGTTATTTAGGTTTACTTGTAGGTGTATGTGAAAGGAACTAAAGGTATTTCCAAGTTTGGGTGCTATCGCTAGACAAAGAATTACGTATAAATCAGTTTTGCACAAAAAATAGGATATTGTTGTTTTTTTTTTTTATAAAATTTTATTTATTTATTAAATAAAAGCATTTTGTAATTTGATTGCAATGAAAAGTTAAAATGATATTCACATCTTAGACTGCAGTCTAAAGGTAGTAAAAAAAAAAAATGATTACCCAATAATTTTGAAATATTTTATTTTTTTATCCTGTCCAAATACCTGACTTATTTGCATAATACTCGACGGCCAACGAACCTCCAAACATTTATTCCCTTATTTAGATAAGAAATTGAATTTTGGATAAAGATCAAAGCTGTTGATAATTGTGAATCGGCAGATTATTCCAGTTTGGTGCGATAACGATTATCAGACAGAGAGGAGGGAACTTGATCCTTTCTCAAAGTGTTACGACTGAGTTTTTCTGTTACAAAACTCACTTCAGTCATCCTCAGCTTCACTGTGATCTTTTCCGTTATATCTAGCAAGTACAAGGGAAGGGAAAGCTAAACAGGGGGATAATGCACAATCGGACTATCGCCAGCTGTAATTTGCCAGTTACTAAACACGCTGATTGCAGTGCAGCAATGTCGGTTTACTTTTGCCAAAAGGGGATGTTTCGACAACTGTAAAGACTCTGTTGAGCGGTGAACGACTACAGGAAAACATCAATTACATAACTTCCCGAATGGTGAAGATGTCTTAATGTCAAACTTATATGCTCATTGGGGGTGGGGGGGGGGGGATAGGTGGTTTAATCCAATATTCCTTCATTTTAATTAAATACCACGGTACTTAAAGAACTTCGAACAATTTGGAATCCATTAGTTTAGAGATGGCTTATCCATAGATTTATTATTGTATTGGAGGGACGGGGTTCTGGAAATGATAATTGTATCTTAGTAATATTTTCAGAGCATATTCTTAATAATTGTGAATGATTTAGCAATCATCTTAAGATCAGCAAAGTCTTGTAAAGGAATGTTTTTTTTGTGAAGAGATGTTAGAAAACCCAACGGCATTCTTATATCTCTGAGAGACACCGATTTACATATGATTTGTAGATAATGCATTTGTGGAAAAATGTTTTCCCTGAATGAAGAGGATTGACAGGATATTCGATCTTCGAAGGAGTAGAAACTAATTTGTAAACCAAAAAGGTTTGTATTATTTCCAACGTTTTGGCCTAAATTCAGGCTTGTTCTAAAGATCAGAAGCAGCCTTTCTTTAAATTTTCAGAGCAATGGGTTGATGAAGTAAGAGTGTCTTGCTCTACGGTAAGTAAATCATGACTAAGGGTTGTCACTTACCTATGATTTGTTTGTCCTAGAGCAGAAGTCATCAACCACGTTGGCAATAATACAAACTCTTTTAGTTTATAAATTAGTTTCTATTTCTTCAAATCCCAAGACCGAATCCTCGACCAATCCTTCCTCATAAAGTTCAACGGTCAGCCAACAATCTCCAAACTGGTTTTACGGAATGTTAGTTCCCTCTTTGAAATATTGAAGAAACGATTGATGGTATTCGGCCGTTTCAAGTATAAACATATTTTCGATCTAAAGTTATTATTTTGGTTAAATACTCTTCCTGAATTTAAGGCCTTCCTCAAGGCAAATGATAACTTCTTCAAGTAGCCACTCAGATAACTCATTACTCTGATAAGCCTAAAAACTAGGCTAAGAGAGTAGGGATGTTGTTTACCTTTTTAGTAAACCCCAAACAAATTGTTACGGAATAGGACTCAATTTATTAAAATTAAGAACGTTTGGGTTCATGAAAGAATACATATATATATATACACACACATAAGTATGCATGCTTGTATGTGTACAATCTCCCAGCCAGCGCCCTTTGCCCCTTTGCGTTTTAAAATAAATATGCTTGATTTGAAATATCTTTTAGCAAACTATTAGAAGAGATTATTGGAGGAAATTGGCCGAATAGGAGACTGTTTATGTAGTGAGATCATATTGAAAAAAATTCAAATTTTTCTTAAAGTTATAATTAGGAAAATTTAAATGAATGAAATAAATGAAACAATGGATAAGTGGGAAATGTGACTTTGTAACATTTATAATAACCAGATTATTACGAAGTTGAAGAAGATACTGAAGAATATTACTTCCAAATTTGGGCAACGTATCTCATATGTTTAACACTTATACAATATATAATATTTAGGCTCTTTATATTAAAATGCTGTAAATTAAAATGAATTTTTCGCTGATTTCAGAGGATTGTGGATAACAAATTGAAAGTCGTCATAATTTTAGTTTTTAATATGGCACAATTGATAGAAAAAATATGTGAAAAAATATTTTCTTCACATTAATGCTTCATTACATTTTTTAAAGCCATTCATTTATGGAAACATTTAGGAATGCAACTATGAAATTTATGGGCTTTCTACACTCCTCTGTCCTGAACATCTAATTCTAACCCTAGTGTTATATTCCTAATTCTCATCTATTCAAATCATATTTGACATTTTCTTTCATCAATGTTTATTATTAATAAAATAAGGATATCTCCTTAGTGTAAGCTGCTCCTTCGTGAAAGAGTTATTTTCATTATCTATATATCCATATAGGTTAGTTATAAACAAACCATTTATAAATTATTCCTTTTTCCTTACTCCAGGGCGAGTTTTTGGTTTCCTTTAAAGGCACAGCCAGCGCGAACTCTTCTGCTATATCTTGGCCGAGTCAACACCTCCTTCGCCATTAGGATCGCTAACGTTACATCCTGTTGTTATGAGCCAATGGAACAATAGGTATAGGAAGTATTCGCCCAGTGGGATTACGACCCTTTGTTCCGCCAGAGGAATGTACTCCCACGAAACTGGGTAGGCACCACATATCGTGCACATTAATTCTCAAATTTTGATTTTGATTGGACTAGCAGTTCAAAAAGTAATTCATTATATAAACTATATAAATGATTAATTAAAATTACTCGAAAAAATTTTTAATTTAAAATAAGGATAATTTTATGAAAAAAAAGTAAAAAGGATGTACAAACAAATATTTATATAATTTTGAGCGGACCATGTTTATAGCTTCTCCTATGTAGGATTATAATTTTTCCAATGTCGTGTAATATAATGGCAACATGAATAGCTTGAATTTCTAATGTCTCCTTGAGTTGTAGCACTTGATAAACAAAAGAACTCCCAAAACAAACTTTCCCTATCAGAGTAAACTTTTTTTTTTTTTTTTTTTTGGACTCCAGTGTACTCTATTGAACTGTACTACCTACCGGTGTCAATATTTGAAGTAAATATTAGCTTCATTCGGCGTGGAAGGAGGGGGGGGGGTGTTAATTCGTTTTTCACTGGAGTTCCTCTTCCGTTCTCCTTCACATCCAATTTTTGAATCCATGCCTCATGTCCCCTTGATGTCATGGCAGTGCTACAAGACTTCAAGCGCAGGCATTGATTAGGTAGAGATGTTTCCTGATAGGTGGAAAAAAAAGGTAAATTTAAATGGAATTAAATTAATCGAATCCATTTTATTAAAGAGTGTATAAGAAGAGCCAGCACCATTACAAATTCAGATCTCGTGTTACTGAGGTAGTCTTCTTAATAAAAAAAATATCACATGTGTAAGTGTATATATATATACACTTATACATATACATGAAAATTATAAATTATATTCATCAATTGTGCCGATACTACAAATATCTAATATAAATTTTTTACATATTCTTGTGAATAAGGCACTACATAATTTTGTTTATAGAAAAATATATTTGGAGTTTGTCTACATTGAGTTGTTTACATTCGGCGAAGCCACCTTAAAAAAAAATATTCTAATGAATTTTTCGAATTAAAAATTAGAGCAAAGTTGTTGGTTAGAAATAAAATAACCAGAGAGTTAAAAGTCTGTACTTAGTTCATCAAGTTGCATAACAAGTCGAGTTCGTCATAGTTCGTCGTAGAGATACAAGATAAGTATAGTTATACGTATATCTTCCTTATACAACAGAGTTTACGCAAAGATTTTATCTTGTGAATACCAAATGAAGGATCACTTGTTTAAAATTCCTTGCGCACTGCAACAACGTTGAGGGAATCCTTTTAAATTGCACGCTGAAAGTAGGGTTTTCTCGTTTATTCCCTTATATCTCCTTTGTTTTCTCTTTCTATAAAAAAATACTTATATATATATATATATATATAT
>KZ807743.1:258865-269380 GCA_000696205.2 Oncopeltus fasciatus | reverse complement strand
TTTGTACTAACTGTCCTTATTCCAAACTTTTTATATTGAAAGAATTATTAATTTTATCATTGTTTCCTCACTTTCTTAGTATTTTCAACTTGGCTGTTGATATTTGGATAATGAGGGCTTTAAAAAAAAAAAATAAAATAAATAAAAGTTAAAACCTTCCATGCTGCTGATGTGAAAAATAAGGGACAAAGGATATAAAGTACTGAAGGTCACTGGCGAAATCAATTAATATTATTGTGACGTAAATTTAAAAAAATATATGTGACTGAACAATAGCTAAAACAATTTATTATGAATTTATTTTATTTTATTTTTTTTTTAGTCCTTCAGCAACTCTTAACCAGCTCTATTTTAGCACAAAGCCATAAATCTCTTTTATATCATTCATTGTTTTAAATTTACTATTTCACTGTGATATGTTAAAGGGGGCTTTGTATAACTTGTGTCAGGACCATATACATTTTCTTCTAGAATTATACTTCCACTTATTGTAGCGAAAGAGCAATTTGACAAGTGACAATTTGATGAATGTTCAGTTTATAATTTTTACGTAATTACTCTACTCGAGGAAAAAAAAAAATTAATTGGAATTTCTGGATACTTGAAGTTTTTCTCAATTTCTTTACTTTTTAAAGTTCACCACTTTGATGATAGGTAGAATCTTCCATGGTTAAGCATGTCAAAGAGAGGCCGTCTCTTTGGATACTTAAACGGATACTCTCTCTTACACCCTGACTGAGATATATATGTAGCTCTGATGATGATGTCATGGATCTCGAAAGCTCTGAGTTTTACCCAACAGATTGTGAAAAGTTTGGAGTTCTTGATAAACATAAATCCTATTCATTTTTATAAACTCGTCTCAGTTCACACATCACGGGAAAAGTAAAAATCAACTTACGTATTAATACATATAAAATCACACATACTATTGATGGGAAGAATGTTAACTCAGTAGAATATCCTTATGGATCTACTGTGGACGTCAGAGGCCGACAGATTCTTGAGGCACTTTGAAGGAGGCGTTCCTGAGTGATAAAAGCTGAGAAGATTACAGCAATCTGCCCTCTTAGGCCTCTAAGTGTTGTGTGGAGAGATTAGATCAGCCTTAGAAGAGTTACCCCCCCCCCCCCCAGGGCAACAAGGGTAGACAAGGAGAATTTAGGCTTTCTCAGTCCGCCCTACAAACACTACCCAACAGTACATATGTACTACCATACAACTGTGACGTTCCTCAGGGTTCTACTGCAATCTGAACGTTTGTATTAAAGTTATAAGTTTCTTCATAGAAGACACAGGCAGTTTTTTAAACTCATTTTTTTCAATTTAAGAGCCTGGTACTTTTAATTCATCTTAGTTATTTAACAATTCAGATCACTGAAATTATAGCTTCACTAAACACAAAATTTAAACAGACGTCAATGAAAATTTGACATTTATCATTGAAATAATACCTGAAGAAGTTTTCTATTATACAGAATGCTTATCGGACATCATTGGAGATTTTAAATGACTTTTTAAAATAATATCTGAAAAAGTTTTAGTCAAAACTAATGAATCACTCTCGCCTCTTGCTCTTCATATTTTTTTCATAAGGCAAAAAATTCTTACAGTTTGACCTAAATATATAATTATAAAATGTACTAAATAAATAGACAATACTCACACACACACAAATAATATACCATATATAGATATAATTTGCTAAATTTTAAGCGGAATGGGAGAAATTATTTCCCCTAATCGACCCAGTAGAAGAATTTAAATATTTTTAGAAGTCTACAAATTAGCAATAAAGAGTATAAGCAATATAATATACGCTGGTTATAAGTGTGATTGGTGGTTTCTTTCAACAAAAAGTTTTCTCCAGTTCTGTTAACCGTAATTTTGATTAATTAATTAATTAAATAATCAATTAATTAGGCAAAAAAATCCTTTCAGGTTTTCCAGAACTATGTGTGCTCTTGCTTTGATTCAACTTGTCATTACTTATATGACTTAATAGATGAAGTTAATAACACTTAAAATGGTGCACTTCTGTTAGTACATACTCGTAATTGATAGGCGACATATTACACTGGGGAACAATTTGAAACTCAATTTCTGTTGACTTAGATTTTTATAGAAATAGTCATGCTGGTTTCAAAATTGTTTTTAGTTTTCTTCTATCACATCACATTCGGTTTCTATGTGAATGGGGCGCATGCTGGTCCAGACCTGCCTGTTTAGTTACGTCTGTTATACTGTGGTGAAACGTTGTGTGTCGGTAAGCAATATTTAGTATTTCGTTACGGAAGTGTACAGAACTAAATAGTGTGTTTGAACTGAAACGTTTCCTTATGGCTACCTCTGCTCCTACACGTCGAAAGTGCGAAAACAGCCCCGATTTGTTTTGTTATATATGTGGCAGTTTTACCGTTCTCAGTCAAAAGACAAACATCAGTACATTTATCAGACAAGATAATTTTGCCAATTTTAAAGTGAAACTTGGTGATGAAGATAAAGCTTGGGCACCTCATAAAGTATGTAAAGAGTATGTTGAGGGTTTACGGATGAGGACCAAGGGAACACGTGCTAAGCTTCCATTTGGTATACCTATGATTCGGCGGGAGCCCAAAGATCATTCAAGTGATTGTTACTTTTGTATAGTGAAAACATCGGGATATGACAAGAAAAATTAATGTAAAATAGAGTATCCTAGTTTACCGTCAGCTGCACGCCCATTGCCACATTCAGCCAGTTTTCAATGAATTTCTTTCTTTGGAAGAAAGGAAATACGGATATGGCATTCAAAAACATTGTTAATGACTTTCTTGGAAATGCAGGAGCATTGAATTACTCCGAAATTGTATTGTCCAGCAACTCTTGGAATGCTTCCAAAAGCTAGGTTGCAACATGAGCATTAAAATTTTAGTTAGTATTTTGTATTCTTTTAGGTAGATCCAAAATAAAAAATTAAAATTTATAAAGTGTATTTTCTTAAAAGATTATCTACCAACGTTTCGGCTTATATTGTATGCCACCTTCAGGGCTGCCTATCATGAAGACAAGAGAGGACGTCCTATCCCAAAGTTCACATTTCCATAACTGAAACTAAACTCATCTAATAATAATATCTACGGTCAATAAACTCTCCTTATGAGCATTTTTTACACAGTCAACTTGCTAATTTCCCGGACATTCTTGGTGCAGTGAGTGATGAGCAGGGTGAGCGTTTCCATCAAGATTTGAGAGTCATGGAAGCAAGGTATCAAGGTAGATGGGACGTACATATGATGGCTGAGTATTGTTGGAGCATCAATCAAACACTCCAAAAAACAATTTTATATGTATGAACTCGAATTAACTTACATTAAATGTTTTGTAAACTGTATATCTGGTACGTTTTTTACTTTATGTTCTTTTAAATGCATGACTTTTGTTATTTCTGGGGATATCCTGTAGTTTAAAAAGTTGACGTGATAGACAAAATCTGAGGTTATTCTCAGATTCAGACGCCAAGAATTAGTGAAAAAACAGTGTCAGATCTAACTCAACAAAAAATGTGTTCCCAAGTGTTATAGATAACCAATATTAAACTGTTTTTATAAATTATGTAATAGCCATCCGAACATACAATAGAAACTACGAGACATGATCTGTTCTTCATAAGACTAATTTAATAACAAATTTATTGAGTAGATTCAATTGGAGCATGTGGATTATAAATGGACTGACAGTGAGCACTAAGGATGCCAAGTAAAGGAGGAATGTTGGAGAGTTGCTTAAGCGCTTGAAATCGATGCCGCTTGGTCTCAATCCGATCTGAGCACGAACGGCAAGCGAATGAGGGGTAAAGAGCGAAGGGCTCAGGATGGCTGCTGGCAGTGGAAGGGGGGGGGGATGAAACTGATATTAGGGGCAGGCATGAACTTAGCTGGAGCCCGGCCAAAAATCTCTCTCTGTCTCTCTCTCCTCACCCCTAAAGCGCACCCCCGTTACTCGCTCATTCTTTCTCTGTCTCCTGCCTCTACGGCGTACCTTCATCGTTCTCACTCTCTCTCTCTCCCTCCCTCCCCCCCCCCCTATCTCACTCTATTTCTCTTTCTCTCTCTCTCTCTCTCTCTCACTCTCCCTGCCCCTAAAGCGCACCCCCATTACTCACTCTCTCTCTGTCTCCTGCCCCTCCGGCGTACCTTGATCGTTCTCTCTCTCTATCTCTCTGCCTCCTTCCTCTCTGACGTACCTTGATCTCTCTCTCTCTCTCTCTCTCTGCCTCCTTCCTCTCTGACGTACCTTGATCTCTCTCTCTCTCTCTCTCTCTCTCACACACACACACACGCGCGCGCGCTCGCGCGCACATTCACACACACATACACACAAATACACAGTATTTCTAAATTTCTCTTACCCCCTCTCTTTCTCTCAATCAAAATACACAACCCTTTAAATATGCAACCAGACGCACACTGGCATGTGTATATTAATTGGTACACATTGCGAAAATCTGCGCATATTTATACATACACAAATCTCTACCCCAACATATCTACCAGTACAGTATAAAAACCTCCTCACTCTCGGGTATATGTCTCTCTTATGCACACTCTTTCTCCCAGTCATACAAACACATTCTATCAATCCCTTTCGTCTTTCTCTCACAAAAAAAAAAAAAAAAAAAAAAAAAAAAAAAAAAAAAAAAAAAAAAAAAAAAAAAAAAAAAAAAAAAAAAAAAAAAAAAAAAAAAAAAAAAAAAAAAAANATACAATTTCAGACTCACATCTCACCTCTAGAAGAAAAAAAATTCTTCCGGATAATATCTTCTTAAATTGAGGTAAATTTTTATCCTCTTTAAGAGACTTTCAAGTATTCCAGCTGATTGTTTCAAACTCCGATAACTTTATTATAAGTTCAGAATCAAAAATTGATTCAAAGAAAGAAATAGTATTTTAATTTCGGAATTTTTACTTCTATATTTGTGTGTGTGTACTGTATGCAGGAGAGTAAATTTATGTGTATATCCTGGAGTACATTTGTGGGGTTGTGTATTTTTTGTATATTTATACATCCAAGAACTAATAATCGAAAGCAAATCAATTACCTATTTTTTTTAGTACAATTATATTTTTGTATTAATTTGAGCACATATAATCTTGTTAGACCTGCTTCTAATATATATATGTTTAGGATCATTTTTATTAATGCATTGAAAGAAATTTAAATTTGTTAATTACTGATCTGCATAATTTTATTTATATGGTTAAATAATTGATTTATTGTTATATAAATATTATATAACAATAATATATTTTATACAATTTATATATTATTGTTATATATTTCTGACACAATTTAATAATGTACTTTATCATACCTGCCATTGACGATATAAAGCGTCTTTTAATATAGACGTTAGTTCTAAATACAAATAAATAAATTGAAAGGAATAACCTCAAAAATCGGAATTGTTTTGGTTATTCTCAAATTACTTTAATGCTTCTAGTACAGATATGTACTTTATGCAAAAAAGGGAGTGGTGAGAGTGTGTCATTATCAGGAAATAGTACGCGTCAGACTGACAGTAAGGTTACTACCCTGAAATGAGGGTTGTACGTAACCTCCCTTACCATGTTAATTCCAATTATATATAATATTACTCACATACACACTAATATTTTGTTCATTTTAAAGAATAATTACGTCCAACGGAGCATCAGAATTTTTTAGAGTTATTTTCGGTTATAGATAAATACTTTCATTTGATCTGTTTAACTGCCTTCTAATTTTGAATAGAAATTATAATGCTATATAACTAGTAACTATATTAATAGTTAAAAATTACTACCACTGAATAATAATATCATGTTAAATCATATATTAGGTTAATATATTTTTTATGTAGTGTTAGTTTAACTCCCTCTCCTGATATTTGAATATTCTAGATAACAAAATAAATACTTGAAAATCATAATTTAATTGTTATGTGTTGAATTTATATTAGTTGAATAATAAGAACTATTATGATTATTATTATTATTTAAACTTTAAATTAAATTATTAAAATTTGGAGGTTTTATAAGGAGAGTTAATTCAGGGATTCGGTCTTGAGAGCTGAATTGAAAACTGATTTGGAAAAAAAAAAAATTCTTTTTCGCCAACGTTTTGGCCTAAATTTTTGGCTCTAAATAATTAGAGCATGATGGGAAGAGAGAGACTCTAAACAGTAAAGAATCATAATTGATGATGTATTTGATATTATTTGACATATTTTTAAAAATTAATAAATAAATACAAATTTTAAGTTTTATATTTTGTGATTGCGAATCAGCTAAGGTTTTCTTTACTTTAGGAATGTAAAAGAAGTATTTCTTATTGCGCATTTCTTATAAATGATTTGCGTTTATATACCGACTTTATACAGACAAAATTAATGCTCGCAAAATGTCTTATGGAAGAAATGCGGACATGTAAATAAAACGTGGGATTCTGAAGATACCCTACTTTTCTATGTAGGATAGGATATAAGTGAAGACTCAAGTCATTTTTTTTCTTTTTTCAGCAGGGTCATAACATTTTTTTTTTTTTTTTTTATATTCCGAAAAGCATTTTTCGCTTTCCTAGTTTGCGGATAAGGGAAGCCGGTGAAGAAGAGGAGCCGACCCAGACCTATTTCTCCGATCCGTTCCGAGAGTGCGCTACCTCCGTCGCCGTGACACCAGGACTACCGTTAGGCCCTTGTTGGAGAGCGTGAAGAAACAGCCCAATTGAAGACCGCTCGCTGTCTGCCTCATCTCCGACGGCTCGGAACAGATCTGTCCCATTGTAGGAGACCGCTGTCTGGACAAGGCGTAAGCCGGCAGAATCCTCTAACAATTCCACATGATCATTGGGGGGAAAAAAATTATGTTTCGATTGAAGAATCTTCTAAGCTTTGCACATTTTATTTCGGTTCATTAAATATATATATATATCAAATCTAGTGGTTAAGGTTCTGAACTCCTCAGCCCAAAGGTTCCAGGTTTAATGCTCACAGTGCATAGCGCTCGTGCTTTTAATCGTCTGGAAGGTAACTGGCGTGCTCCTAGGAAATACCCAACCCTAATTGGGAACCGTTCTTCATTGAATGGGAGAAACCCACGAGCAGAATAGTGGGCTGATCACAAGCATTCTCTAGTGTGCCGTGGATCAGAATAAATACATCTTCATCATGTATTTCCTCTCTGGGTCTATATGGCTTGTGTGTTTTTTTTGTTTTTTTAAATAGATCAAATAGAGTTTAGTTATTAGAAGTAGTTGCTTAAGCATACTTTTGAAACTTTAAGCAATTGCAAAATAATCAATTATTCCATTTCGCAGCGGATAATAAGCCATACTCAGAGGAAAAATATTATTGAGTTTTGAGTTATTGAGTATTTTATCTATTGTTGAATTTTTAAGAATGTAAAAATTTTGGACGTGGAAAATTAATAATTTCCTGAGTGGGGTACTGTTTGGAGCTTCTGTTCATATGAGGAGCTTAATTTTTGAATGTGTGGGAAAATTGAGGGCTTGCTTTGGTAATTAAATTGTGAGAAACATACCATAAATTCATCAAACAGGAATGTGTTGTGAAATTTTATTTACGTTGATCATGCCCCATTTGAAAAGGGATAATTATGAACTCACTTATATATGAATATCACAGATCTGTATACATCGGGACTTGTATCCCTCATTCAACTTATTTCCCAAACATCTTCCTCTTCTAAAGGGTTATTATCACTACCAATGAATATAGAACTATCATACCTTCTATTATCCGTCTTCATTGGTTTCTGCAAACCTTCTTGGAAGAAGAAACCAATGACGACGGGTAATAGAAGGTATGATAGATCTTCCTCTGCATTCGTCCCAAGTCAAGGGAAGGTTACAGACTCATGACTTTACGATGATAAAAGGACGAAAGGGAAATGAAAGTTAAGAATAACTTTGAAAAGGTTAGCTATGGAGACGAAGGACATGAATAACACCTGTATCTTCCCTAGTACCTACGGGGAAGCCAAAACGAAGCCATCATTTCCCTAGGATGGCCTACTGAAGTGTCTGAAGGGGTGTTGTGCGATTCCCTGGACAATTATATTTCTCGTCCACTTCTAGCGAGCCCGAAGAAAATTTGATCCAACCCCCCTCAATAGTGAACCGAATCATACTGAAAGATTTTTAATCTTGAATGAGATTAGCATACCTTGCTTCACATCAAAACTATGATAGTTGTACTTCAATCAGACTTATCTAAACTTAAGCTGATATTTAGTTTTAAATTATAAACCTACTTTAGAGCTATAAATAAAATAAGTTGCAGGAAAACATAAATAAAATAATAAGAAGTTGTCTTTTCTTATTTCGTCTAATACTACTAAACTAACAGCGTACTGATATCCCTAAATCGGACGAGGATCCGTGTGGCGCACTATTCCCAGTATAATAATTAATAATTACTTTAGAATTCAAATTTAATTATTAATACTTCATTTTAAAATTTTTTAAATATGAGTATATTTGACCAATAAAATGACATTGAAGAATTACATAGTTATAATTCCTCAGTGTCATTTTACTGGTCAAATTTCGTTGGGACAACTCTGAGTGGAGTAATCCGGTCAGCTGATTAAGTAATCCCATTCAAGCGGCTTGGTATAATTTGACTCTGTCTTGAATTTCCAAGTTGTACATGCTGAAATTGAGGAAATTCATCCTGGGAGTAATTAGAGGGAGGAGAGATCTAGTCGAATCGCTTTCAAGGCTTGGTGGTGTTGGCCGTCGTTCGTCGGGGTGTTTTCACCCCCGACAGCTAGCCAAAGGCACCTAACTGTTTTCTCGCTTCGATGGCGCCCGAGGTTAATTTACAGTCTTCCATGAAATGAAAGCTATCAGTAATTTTTCCTAAAGGATGTCAAGGTTTGTGAGTTTCCAATAAACTGATAAATTAAACTCTACTCTCAAGTTTGTTTTCTTTATATTAATTTTTTTTCTCTTCAAGTGTTAGTCTCTCTTTCAATCCTTTAAGGTCCTTGAGGGAGGGGCTATTTAGAAGGTGCCATCCTATTCTAAACTCAGGACAAGCCATTATTTATTTGCCAAATAATCCCGCAGCGGAAGGATTGTGAGACCCGCCCGAATCCCATGAGCTATCCTGATGCCCCGTATTTTCAAAAATTTAAGACTAGTTTCTAACAAAACATACTCTAATGAATTATTTTGGAAATTATAGACTAAGTATCGATTGCTTGTTGTCAAACTGCATTTCATCGTATAAAAATTATTATAACAATATAATATTACTAAGCTAATTAAGAAATATATTTAATAACTGTATTGTGCATTTTGATTTATGCTTTTTAATGGAAATATTTGCAATAAAATATTATAGGACCCAACAGTTTTTAAAATAACGACAGTCATCTCATACAGATAAATTTTTCATTCTAAAACACAAGCTTTTCGAGAAAAAAAAACAACATTTTAACATTATTTTAAAAATATAAATCTGTAGATTTACTACATTAATAAATACATAAAATATGGTTTAAATTTGATATTTTTTCTTTTCATGTGGATAATAAAATCTAAATGAAATGGGAATGAAGAAAGGTATTCACGATAGGGTGTGAATTAACTGTTGTAAGTGAATTTAGATAGAAATTTTGTCATCAATATGAAATGTAATAAAAGCAAAACAATTAAATAAATAATTTATAACAGTGTGGCTTGTATTAAATTTTTTAGATCTTGTTCATTGTTGAAAATGAGTTTAGAATTCGGAATGTATAATTCGGCTCTTTATTCTCTGTTGAAAAAGTTAATTTTTAAATTTACGATTTAATGTACTTTATTTTTTAATAAAATTTTCTTCTATTATTATGTTGTTGTTTTTTTTTCAGGTGTGGAGCGGAGGAAGCGAAACGTATTGTCCTGGCTACTGCACAAGGAGACCGGAGTATTCAAGTGTAACTCCTTCAAGGCCGAAAGATACACTCCTGCATGACTTAAGGAACTTACTGGCTCCATGCTCACCCAATCACAGAAATAGGAAAAATCTTCTTTGGACAGTTTCTTTTGTACATTTAATATGTTGTACATACTGAATGCTGTTAGCGAATAATCTAGATGATTTATGCAATTTTTAGCGATGGTTTTCGGTATTTTTTATGAAATCAGTCCAACTAGCGACTGCCTTAAGAAGTCTATGAATGATAAGACCTTTTACTATGTGAAATTTCATAAAAGTATCTTATAGTTTTATGATTTCTTAAATGTATTAAAAAAATTATCTTTTAATTTTTATGATTTTATATAAGTAATGGCTGGAGGGAAAATTGTTTAAAAATGACAAAATAATTTAAATTAGATATAAATACACGCCTTGTTGCATTCAAAGTTTGGGCTAAATGAAAGTTCTTACTTTCTTATGTTCTTATGTTATGTGGAGTATAATTGCTCTGCGCAATTTATGTAAAATATATTGACACAAACACAACATATTATAATATATATATA
>KZ807743.1:216206-242377 GCA_000696205.2 Oncopeltus fasciatus | reverse complement strand
TTTTTTTTACTTCTACCATTTATTTATACCAGTTTGCCTTACGGTTAACATTTTCTTTTGCACTTTACGTACCTGTATAGGTATATGGTATTACATCAATGTTAAACAATTTCACCTCACATTTCTAAAAATATAGCCCATAAAATCTAGGAAATCTCGAAGAAGTAAACTATTAAAAAAATAATAATAACCAAAGTACACAAATAAATGTTTTTGCCACTTACGCATATGCATCTAAGAGTGCAATTTGAGCTGTTTTGAATATATAACAAAATCGGGTTCTAAATTAAAAAAAAACTTTCCAAACGACTTTTTAAAATTTATTAATACAATTTATTTTATGTTTTGCAGTAATTTACAGCGTTTTAAATGCTTTATGAACCTAATTAAAGTGTTTTGTCGACCTTGTTGACAATTATTCTATAATATTAAGTTTTATCACAAATTACGAATACCGTCGGGCTAATTGAACCTTAAACGAATGAATTACAACTATATTGTATAAAATCAAATTTTTATGCATTGAAAAAATCGAAAAAATCTTCCCTTGGATTTTATCCCTAGATGAAAAAGGCATTTTTCGGTTCACTATCGATTTTTTTTACTCCCAGTTGTGGAATAATACTACATTCACATTAAAAGAAGAATTTTTTTTTTTTTTTTAAACTGTTGAGTAATTCTAATTGTACTCTGCAACGGCCTGGACACTGTGCCCTCCACTTTTACGAATGTGGCAGGTGGCAGAGTTGGATTATTGAAGGCGCTGTCGGAGGATCTACATCGGTGTGAAGTGGGGTGCGATACTGAATCAGGATGTTCGAGACGGTCTCTATGCAGAAGGAGGAGAAAGAGACTCCGATGGGAGGGACATAGCAGAATGAAGGAGGGCTCCAAGTGATGAAATTGATGTGGCAAGGGAGAAGACCGATTGGCAGCATGGATTGATAGAGTACTAACAAGAATGGGTTAAGCCTATGCCAACTGACAGGACAGGAGTAATTGGAAAGCCTTTCTGATTTAGAAGAGAACCCATTGTTATAATTAATAAATAATTATTCTTGAAATATAAAATGCTTAAATTTTCTTAATACTGTTCAGTATAATATTTTTCAGAAAGTTGTAGATCATCTTCCTGAGGTCTTTTATACTATCTGGACAAATGAGGCAGAGGAATCACAAGGGTCTTCGGGAAGAAGTTCGGCGGCATCGAAGAATTGGTTTAACAGTGACCACGCTTCGGCAAGGCACTACATCGGGAACAGAATGGATGCACTTCCCTGGTGAACAAGGATTCGCATAGCCAACATACTTAGATCCATCAACTGACTATCAATAAGCTTGCCATCCCTAAGTTAGCTTGAGGATACGACGGCCTGAATTGGAAGGTGGTAAGACAGATGATAAAGTAGATCTTCTCTGGCACAAGGATAACCATGCCTTAGCTTGCGTTTTCAACCAGTGGAAAGCTTCTACTACCCCGTCAGGCGTGGATGTTGCGAATCCTCCACTTCAGTGAAGACCTGTTATGGGACATACCTGTTTTAAGGAAGGGGTAATTTTAAAGACTGAGGAAGCTGGAAATAAGAGAACCAAACCCGAACATGGCCATCTGCTTCCTAATGACACCACTTCACATAAAAGAGGAAATCAAAGTCTTTAATTCTTTCAGAAAAATACTTTCCGATTCAACCTTCCAGTGGCTTCCAAGCAACTTTCTGGTTGCCCCAATATTGGGCGTCTTAGAGCGTCGGGCTGGTGGCTATAAAATAATGAGTGAGTACATACAATTCTCAATTTGTTCTGTGGGCTCTTTTACTTTATTTGTATTTATTTTTTAATAAGCTGTAAGAATTCTATCTTTTCTTTTTATTTAATTCTTAGTTTAAGCGCGGAATATTTAATTGTTAACTGCTATTAGTAGTAAAATTATTTAATATAATAAATTCAATAATAACTTCAATTTATCTCAGCATGTAATAAATATTGGCCCATAAAAATATTTTATTTTCATGAACTGCTTACTATAAATACCTTTTTATCCTTAAAGAGCTCCTGAATGACCGTAAAAGAGTAAGAATTTTTTTTTTTTTTTTTGGCGAGATTCCAACTCCATATGCTGTAACCATGAAGAAATCTGAGGCTGTATCATGGATTATAATGTATGTTATTGTCATGTGCTGCCCATCATATGTAGTACGTATATATGTAATCGTGATGAGTTCTGTGACTGCAACTTTGATTGAAATGTAAGGTATTATCAAGTGATGCTTATCATAACTATATAAGTGATCTTTATGAGGTCTGGGACTGCAACTTAGATTGAATTTTAGGTATTTTCATGTAGTGTTTATCATATATACGTTATCTTAAAAATAGATATTTGTGTAGGCGATAAACATCTAGGTTATTATGTCCTTTTTTATCTTAAATAGCTCCGAAGCTTTAAGATAAACTTTAATGTGTATATAATTATAAATTCTTTTCTGTAAATCCCAAGTTCCTTAACGAGCCTATAATACTTAATAGAATGCATATCATTTGCATAATTGTCTAACTATTTTCATATCTGCAAATATAGTGTTCTAGTAAGATAAATCCACCTTCCTATATTCATGATCGTATACTGCTAATTTAAAGCTACTAAAGTTACAAATATTTTTATTAGACAACAATCATATTACATTATTAATCATGTCTTTAATAAAGCTGTTAGATACCCTAAAAGAAAATTTATGATTTCAAGTAGTTATGCCAAACATATGTAACAGATTTTCGATTGGCATTTTTCAAGTAGAAATAAAAAATCTAAATAGGAAACTCTGCTAAGGATATTTAATTAAACGAATCAGTACTCCAGCAGTTAAAGTCTGGAAGGGTAAAAGGAATTCATATCTCGGGATATTAAAGTTTCCTAGTCTTCCCGGCGTTCATTTACCGGCCCTGCAGAAGATTTACAGGGCTATGTGATAGTAAAAGAGCATGGATTGCCTTCAGCAGAGGCCGCTGCCTTAAGTGTGCTGCAGAAGGAACTGCTTTCATTAAGTTTGAAACACTGCAGAGTTCTGCAGAGGACTCTGCCGTCCTCTTCGCTGCAGAGTTCGAGCTGGAGTCTTCCTTAAAACTTCAACAAACGCCCCTCGAGGAGTGGGAGAATCACATTTTGTTGTAAATTGCCTCAAGTTGTTCTAAGCTCTCAATTCTGTTTAAATTAATTTATCCCATCGTGACAGAACCGTTTCTCTCTGTAACTTAACAGTGTAACTTAAATGCCTTATTGAATTTAATGTATCCCAATATCAGTTACTATTGCGGATGAGCTACGTGAAATAAAAATTTTGTTGATTTTAAATATCTTTTGTGGACTTCCAGAAATTAATTTCACCCACTTTTTCTGGACTTCAAAAAAATCACTCTCATGGCTTTAGAGCCGAAGGGCCACAGATGTAAAAGAACACAAATACGGGTATAACCAGCACATAGGACCTCAAATTTTAAAAACTGAACATTCATACAACTAAATAAATGTTAAATTTAATTTTGTAAAATTTATGAAAAAACAAAAACAAACAAGAATAAAATGGGAGAAAGCTACATAGAAATGTTAGTACGATAGTTTAATGTTCCCCCCTCTACCATTTATTTTGTCGATTACTCAAGAGTCTGCCTAAAAGATATCTTACCCTTCCCAATAATTTTTAATTAATATTCATGTGTTAATTTTAAATTACTAATTTAATTATAAGATTAATTTTCTTTCCTAATGTCCACCTGAAGAGAGAAACGAGAAATCTGCTTAGTTTAAGCATATCTTTTTCAATTTAGTTAATAATCCAAATTTTCAATTAAGTCCAAGAATTGTTAGGATAGTAATTCAGTTTTCTGACACTTTCTATAGCAGTTTTATTTAATTCTCAATTTGAATTTTAATGCATAAAATAGAAAATCCTGTAAATCACATTTATTTGTAATTGTTAATTTTCATCACGAAATGCTCCTATTTCTCCTATTTCGCCACCCATCGAAGCTTCTACTTGCTCTGTCTCCCCTCACTGACACTCTAAAGATAAAATTCACTCAGATTCTTTCCTACAGCCCCTTTACAGTAGAAATTCAAAATTGAAATGAAATTCAATGTTCTTCAATTGTAACACAGCTGATTGAAATAATTTACATAATGTAATAAAGACTCGCACTTTTCCAACATCCAATCATTCCACTGAAATAAGGTATAAATAAATTGTACGATGTTATAAATATATGTAGAGAGGTATATTTTATTGAGTTTGGGTGCGGATTGGGCTCTCACTCACCCACATCCTCAACACACCCCCCCTTCCCCTCTACATCCTACCCCACCAACACCCCCACACACCCCTACACCCATACCTATTTCTGAACATGGCTTAACTACTCTTTTTAAAAACAATACATCCAGAATGAGTTTTTAACAAAATTGTTTCTGCTTAGTTCTTATTTTAATGTTCTATATGTTCCATATGTATGTTCCAGATTAATCGAGAGTCCAAGATAGAACCTGAGTAACGAACGTTAACAGAGGTAAGAATTTTAATATGTTGCATACAGTAAAAAAGTAATAATAGAAGAAAATTTCTAAATGAAGAATGATTCTGTGATTTTACTACTAGTTTTCCTAACTGAATATATAATTAAATTATTTATAATAACTTGTACGATATTATCACAAATATGGATATTCTGTCTACAATAATGCTATATCTATAATTGTGATATCACGTTTAATTAGTACTTGCAATCTACCTAAATGTAATATAATGAAAATAATGAATGGTGGATATTATTTTTCTAGAAAAAAAAAATTAGTAGAGAAATCCTAATGGGATCTTCACCGTCAGTCGAGAAAATGTCGGACATGGGTTGTGTTTGCAAACACTAGTTTTGCTAGAAATAGCGGACTAAGGTCCGTTACTACATTGGACTGGAGGTATTGAAACCCCTACACCCCACTACCCTCCAGACAGACTCTTCCATTGGCTCTTGCAGTCTGCGTTCAACGTAAAAGTAGCTATATCGATTACATATTGGAATATCTTATGTCAAAAAAAAATTTTATGGCGTTAGCCTCCCTTTCAACTACTTAGGTGGGAGGAAATATCTTTAGGTTGCTTTCTCATTCTAAACATCCTCGGCTCAGGGCAAGCTTTTATTTTTAAATAAAAGTTTGACCTGGGCGGGATTTCTACTTCCAGCGCCAGGATTGCAAGACTCAAACGGATCCCTTGAGCTAACCTGGCGCCCCCTGAAATAATTTTAAGAAGTATTTATTGTTTATCTATGAGTGGCTAAAGTCCATCAATTTTTTTTTGTAACTTCTTTATAACATTAAAATTCAAAATGTATTTATCCAGGAAATATAAAGAATATTTTTAAAGGAATTTGTTTGCTTCCAATGCCATATGTACGTGATTGATTTCTCGAATGAAGTTTCTCCTTTAAGAAGAATGAGCGAAATCCCAGTTTTAGTCGTCGTGACACGTTTCTGACTCCAAGGAGAATCCAGTTGCATAAAACAGGGTAGTTCTGAAGTCTTTCACATCCATTCATAAGTGTGAGAGAGGAAGAGAGAAGGAAAAAATTGGGCTAAAATAAAGAAAATAGATTAATTCTGGATAGAAAGAAGGAAACTTTGGGAAAAGTCTCTATGGTAGGGAAAGATCCGCAAATTAGTACTGTGATAAAGTAATTTGCATTTTAATATTAATGCGACATTTAAACAATTTCATGATTTTATATCTAAGAGTTCTGTGATATAAACATAGATTGTCTAAATTTAACCTCAATAAATAAGGAGAAGTGTGAGGGGAGGGGGTTGGCCCCATAAAAACGTCACCTATATCATTTTTTCTTAATGGACCTGCTCCATTTTTCACTATCGACTTTTCAAAGCGATCAAACGATGGTTAGAGTAACACTTTTATACACTTTAGTGACATTCACAGAAATTTAAAAATGTACAGCTACAATAAAACTAAAAAAATGAATGTGTTATGAAATTAGAATTATTTATTTTTTTGAATAAATGATTATTAAAAAATTTTCTTTTACTTTTTTTATTATAATTGTAGCCGTCCATTTTTTGTATGTCGCTAAAGTTATTAGGTGTGCTTTAAATTAGATGTCTTTCTACCTTTGAAAGTTTGCTCTCTAAACAGCCATTGGATGATGTGAATTGTTCGATTTAATACACATGCTTTTTAAATAAATTTTTCATCATCAATTTAACAATTAAAAAGTAAAAACCAAAACTATTCTAAAAGACCTTTCTTGTTAAAAAATAAAAGAAAAAGAAATAGATGAATAAAAAAAGAAACGAACATGTTATAAAATTAGTAATTGTTTCAGTAATTTTTTTTTCTAGCCAATTATTTTGTTGATTGTTTTTATTTAAAACTTATAACTCAAAATTTATTATACTAAATAGCATCTGGCAGAAATACATTTTCATTTAATGATTTTTACTATATTTTTTCTTACAAGAAAGGCCTTTTAGAAAATATTTGGTTTTTATTTTATAATTTTCAAATTTATGATGAAAGATTTGGAACACAAAAAAAGAGTGTATTGAATCGAATAATTCATATCATCACATGCTTGATTTCTAGTGCCTACCTGATAACTGTGTCTTTGATAACTTTTTTTTTTTCTTTAAACTCTATGAAGCAGATAATTCTATATAAATTTATTTAATTAGGCTAAGTTAAAAAAAAAAAAAAGCTGTCTAGGGAAATCCTAAGAAGTGCTTCAAAATTTTTTTACGTAACACTAAGAATTTCTAGTCTGGAATAATGAGAAAATAATCTTTGTAAGAAACTTATAATTACTATTTGATGTTATCGATGAGACTTTCAATCACCCACTCGTAAAGTGGAATAAGTGATTTCTTCCAAAATTTAGTATTTTAATAAAAATTTCTATCATCTGAGTAAACAAAATACAGATTTATTATTAAAATATGTATCAAACTATTATATGTTGGAGGTAAAACAGTTCATACGCTTATTCGTAGTAAGCTCATTGTTCTCTACGGGGGATGGGTAAAATTTAGACATTTTGAATTTATCTAATTTAGACCACGACGAGTACGCAGGAAACGTTCTGTAAGTAAGCGACGGGGGAGTTCACTCCGGATTCAATAAATTCTCCTGGATAGAGATTAGTGGATGCTGAGTTGAAATTGCGGGCCACAATTTATGTCCTAATTGCCCTTACAATTTATTCTTATTTCTTTTTTTTTTCCCCTGCCAGCTTCGCTTTAGCAAATAAAAAAAAGAAATGCCTGACTTATTTGAATACGTGTTGCTCGTAAATAAGAGGACATTTTAGAGTTTCTTATTAAATTAAAAGAAATTGTTTTGTTCATAATTTTGAAATATTGACTGTAAATCATTTTTAATAAAAAAAAACTTGTGAACTTATTAAAAATGCCAAAAGCGAGGAAAACGTTTACATTTTAGACTATAAAATACTATCTATATATTACTAATCGTAAGTAATAGCCACATGAAGACATCATTAGGATTCCAGCTATGTGCTTTTTATGCATTCATTTATAAAAATGTTCTTTACACAGAGCTTAGTAAAATAAACTGACTTCCCAATGTTAAGTCAAATATTTATGTAAATTAAAAATTAAATTAAAATTTAATTAAAAGACAAACTTATAATAAGAGTGTGATCGTAAGACATATGTTTGCCGAGGCTGGTTCTGAACAGTATGAGAAAGAAGAATGTTGGAAGAACTCAAAAATCCATCAAGCTCTTGATATTTGAGGGGTTGCCGAGGTATAAAATTTAAAATAATAATGAAAAATAGTTTAAATATCAAATTAAACTCATGGTCAATGAACACACTTCTAGTCTTAGTTATGTTTCATATAATATGTGAATTTAGTAGTCCTTTAGAAACATGCATTTTTAAATATTGTTCTTTTAAAAATTTATAGAATATTTAATTAAAAATTTTTAATGCTCGAAAATCAACTATAGCTTCGAAACAGAAATAGAATAATTTTAAATAAATAAATTATAGTTTTCGAAAGAATATTATAGTTCATAATGAGAGAAGGCAGTAGTTCATTGTTATCTATGACTGTACATAGAGTTTGCATTTATTTCAAAATTGTCTATCATAGCACAAAATGGCTCTACGAGAAAATGGTAGGCAATCATCGATTATCGTCCACACACGCATGAATTCTAATAGTGACGACATCACTTCTTTTAATAATATTTTATAATATAATAGTGCACCACTAGCATTTCAGAAATGGTTGTGAAATTCCTCTAAGGTGTTCAGCTATTGAGAATTCTACTTGTGAAGCATCGTTCGATAAATTCCTCCAAAACATTACCAATCTTATTCAGAAGTTTTTGAAAGTTCAATTTAATGATATACTTACTTCTTAAATTGTTTATTTTTTTTTTTTTTTAAATTTGAAGAGTACCTACCTAATCCCTTAGTTTTGAAACTTCTGCTCGATTCTATGAATAAATGTTCAGAAGCGGAATTTAAGGATTTTCATTCATTAAATGTATAAGGATTTTCACACAAAAGTACTGATTATTTTCAAATAAATATATTTGCATATATTTTATTAGTTTATTAAGATATATATTTTAATATTCAGTTAGGCTTTTTGTGCAATCTATCTTACACTGGTAGTGATAACTCTGAAATCTGTAGTTGCTATCAGGTTGTTCGGTCGGATGCACTCGCATGGTGAGCTAAATTTGATTTAATGTCCGTCACTAGCTTTAGAATATAATGGTAAGTTTTCCCATCAAGGAAGACAAATGTTTTTACTCCTTTCGACGCATTTATTTACAATTTTTACAGGATAAATTTGCAGTTTTTTATATTTGTACATGCGTATACCTTTAAAATGAAGAGTTAAGATCCCACAGCTTGGTCTGTAGCAATCTGACCTTACATTATCTATTCATTAAGAGTTAGCATACTGCCTGCTCTCATATTTCTCATTTTGTAGCAGACTTACAGGAAGAGGTAGTCACAAGTGATATATAGTGAAAGCAAGGGGTTTTACTTAGCAGTCTGAGAGAATCAATTGTTCTTATCTCTTTGCTGTGCAAACTACATTGAAAGTGCACACATTTTTTATTATAAAATAATTCTAAAACAATTCGCTCATCGACTTCGAATGATCATTTTATCAGGCTTTCTAAAAAAAAATTAGACATTTGACTTAGAAGAATAAAATTATAATCTGAGTTTTTTAAAAGAGTAAAATGAGAAGAAATAGGGGATAAACTGAAATTTTAAATGTGAGTACATACAATTTTTTTTTATGTAGCGAGTGTAATATTCAGTTCAAAGTAATTAAAGACAAGGCAGGTTCGTTTATTAATAAAATAAATAATATAGAAAATACACCGTGAAATCAAACAAATAAGAGTGTGGGAAATTTTAATTTTACGTCAAACAGACTGGAAACTAAAACTAATCGAGGTTTAATATAATTAGTGGAAGTTGTTTTAACCTGCCTTTAAAAACTTCATAAAAATGGACTAAATTCACTGCCCAAAAATACGCTTTTCGTTCAAATTAGAACAGTTAAATTTCCATAAAATAAAGAGCTGGAAAACGGTCATTCCACCTCGGTCACCGAGGTCAAATCAATTTTCCCACGAATGGGTTAATTTGATGAAAAGTACATGACGACCAGAATAAAAAAATAATTATGTCAGAATAAAAAATTTATTATGTCAGAATAAAAAAAAAAAAACCCCTTTGGGGTAGTAAAAGACTAACAAATTCTACATTTTCCATATCTTTAAAGCGAATATTCTGTTTACAACTGCTCAAATTTAAATCTCCCCCTAAAAACAAAAAAAAAAATTGACAGTGGTGTCATTGGTCACTTTCTCTCCTTATGTGATTGATATTGAATGTCATATTTACTTCATAGTGATCAAATTGTTTTTATTTAATAGAATGTAATAAAAATATAAAAGTTTAATTATTAAAAAAAGCCTTGACTTAGTTAATTGTGCTATATAATGTCACAAACAATAAATATATAGATTAATTAATGGAATTAATAAAAAGGTAAAACCTAAGGTTGACTGCAATATATGGAAGCATAAATAAAAAGAGAAATTGATGCACTCCTGATTGCATAGATAATTAATGTGATAACTATATTTTCCCCTGGAAGTCTCATAAATACGAATTATTGCGATTGCCAAGATCATATAATTTTGTGTTAGTTTGGGGGTAAGTCTGAAATTTAATACTTGATCAATAATTTTCCAAAAGTATATCCATTGTAGTATTCATTTAAAAGCAACGTGTTCGGTACTAAGTACTGAATTATATGAATAAGAGTAATAAGTTTTAAAAGAACAGATTGCATGGAGTTAGGTCTCTAATTATGGATATCGGCTTTATTACCAGTTTTAAAAACAGGCATGGTTTATGAGGATTTCCAAGAGACAGGGTAAACACAGGTTTTCAGTGAAAGTGAAATAGTTCTTTAGAGAATTAAGATAAGACCAAAAATAATTATCATTAGAATTATAAAAGAAAATAACTATGTTAGACCTGATAGAATTATTTTATTCTATTAATATAGAATTAAGGTTAAATATTCTGCCCTAAGATACGAACATTTATTACAATAATCATTACAGCGTTCTATCGAACTTATTAGAAATATTATTATTAACTTATTTTAATGATATTAATAATTAAAGAAACAATTACGGATCTTGTATATAATGAGTATTTGCTAGGCAGATTTAGAGATATCATTCTAATATAAGGTAAATTATAAGTGGACAGAAGCGTTTCATTTTAGACCTGTTTATATATATATATATTGGANATATATATATATATATATATATATATATATATATATATATATATATATATATATCACAGTTAGATGCCATATAAATAGCTCCAAAAATATATTTTATGATACCTATATTCACCTGAACAAACAACTGCTTCAGGTTGTATATGTTTGGCGAAATTTGGGAAGCATAACAGAGCAAAAAATTACAAAATATATTAGAGGGGTTACCTAAAGAGTGAATTTAAAAAAAAATAATAACCCAATGCAGATATGTTTATTTAAAAAATAAATATTTTAGGAGTCATGCAGCTAAATTGAACAGTTAAGAGATGTGCTTGTGATCTAATGTACATTTTAAGTTTTCAGCCTAGAAGCAGCAAGGTGTTTCTTAAATAATATTTGGCTTACAGTTTCAATGTAAATGAAAGAGTAAGTTTGTTATTGAGCAAATCGGGGATTACGCCCTTATTGAGTAAAGAACCCTTTAAAAATGAATTGGTTATAATTTACTTTAACCAATATTATTATACTCAGTTAAACTTTTCGGCGATATTACACTTTAAGTGTCATACTGAAAAATGTTAACGATTAATAAAAAAGAAAGTAATACTTAAATAATTTCTTCTGCAGGGGTTTTTTTAATAATGAAAAGATATAATGGGTAATCAAAAAGTAATTTGAAAGGAAAAGGAAGACGGCCATTTATCACTGTGGAGAACAGCTGTAAGAAGCAGAGGAAACAAGCGGCTTTTCAGTTCCGTTTTCTACGGAGCAACTGCTTCGTGCTTCTCTGCTCACTGAGGGCACATTTCATTAGGCAAGATGGAGCCAAAGTTCTCAGCAAGGAGAAGGATTCAACTTCTTCCATGGCGACATACCCCGCGTCTTCAAAACGCGTAACTAGAATGTTCCAGTGCAGTGCGTGTTGTGGAATGAAAGGAATTCAAAACCTTCATTATCTGAAACTTTACCACAAATATATACGAGAAAACAAACAAAGATATGAATATTAATTTGGTTGTGGTTTATTATCTTACGTAAATTTTAAACAATTAATGAGAGGTGATAGAAAAAATCTATCTGTCCCAGCGAGGACTCTAACCTGGATCTCCTGCTTGCCGGGTCGGTATGCTATCCACTGCACCACCGGGACGAGCCAGATAACTTATTAAATTCCCACCACAATAGCGAGAGCCTAACCCACGAGAAAGGCGAGAACTTCGTCTTGTACTCGAAGGAGCTGACATTGTCAAGCTATTTGTCGACTCTCGTTATTTACTTTTTTAATTTTTCTTTATAAATATAAATTTGGTTGTGGTTTATTATCCCATGTAAATTTTTAACAATTAATGAGAGGGAATAGAATGAATTACACCCGGTGGTGTAATGGAAACATTCCGGCCCAGCAAGCAGGAGATCCAGGTTTGAGTCCTGGCTGGGACAGATAGATTTTTTTATTCTATTCCCTCACAATAATTGTTTAAACGAAGATATGTTTTCTGTCATTGTGATTTTTTTTAAATGGAAAGATATTGTATGCATTATATGGAAAGTTATTAGGTATATTGTATGTATATCATTACATGTTATTCGTAAACTTTAAAGAATATTGAGACTCCAAAACGTTAAGTACATGTACTATACTTAAATAAACTATGTATATCAAATTATGACATTTTTTTACGAAATTAAGCTGAGTATCAAACAATTAAATATTAACAAATAATGAAAATGAGAGAAAAAAACAATTTCAAGAAAAGTTAAGTTTTCAAATGTTTCAAAAATGACCCCCTTCTAATTAGCGTTCAAAACACAAAAAGTGGCGTTAATTGAGAATATATGCCTCAAGTTTTTGTGAAAAAATATATTAAAAACAAAGATTTAACGATTACCTGAAAATTACAAAAACAATAGAATCATATTTATTTTGAAAAAATAAGGTCGCTATGACCAAAAGAGAGAAAAAAAGAGGGTCGCTTAAGCCTTATAACTATAATTACATGTTTCAAATTAACACGTAATAATATTTGTAAAAAATTATATAGAATATCAATCTTGTAAGATATTTCACGATCAATAATTTTTAAAACTAAACAAAAGCACTTATTTTTCTTATTGTCCGCAGTAGAGACACAATTAAAAGATTCATGTTCAAAATGGGCTGGATATTTAATATTACTGGATTTATATACAATAAAATCTCTGAAATACAATAGTGAGATTCTACGTCCATACACCTCTACTGGCCTTTATTTTATATTTCATCTACGTCAATCCAATCCCACTTAATAACGAACTAATCCGTCGATTTAGAGGAAGAAGCTTAAATATTATACCCTACACAAATACTTCCTGAACAAGAAATCAAAGAACAGTGTTGTATACGATCAGTACCGAAGAGGGATTCTTTAAAATGTCACCAGTAACCTCCAGAAAACATGGCGAATCCTTTTCCTCTCATGAATAAAACCTCTTTTATAATGCGTAAATCTCAGAAAAAGTCTGCCAGACCATTACTCACACGCAATTCAATCATATCTACGGGTCATCCCCTCCCCTACCACCCGCCATTCCTATATATCCTTGAGGGTTGGAGGTGGGCTAACTAAATGTAACTACCCCATTCTATCCAAGACACTGGACAGACTTCTATTCCTGTCCATGGTAAGACTCGAACCCACAGCAGCTGGCTTGAGGTTTTCATACAGATTGGCCGAATTACCAACTTATTACATTATTAGTGTCAATATTAAGAACGTCATGACGAATATTGGGAACGTGTCTGCAGCGGTCATAAGAGTCAGTATTTGGAATTGCTCATAAGTGTCAGCATTGGGAATCGGTCATAAGTGTCAACATAAGAAATAAGTACGGTCTTGGTCATAAGTGTCAGCATTAGGAATATCTTGGTTATAAGTGTCAGCATTGGGAATCAGTCATAAGTGTCAACATAGGAAATAAGTGCAGTCTTGGTCATAAGTGTCAGCATTAGGAATATCTTGGTTATAAGTGCCAGCATTGAGAATCGGTCATTAGTGTCAACATAAGAAATAAGTGCAGTCTTGGTCATTAGTGTCAGAATTGGGAATTGATCATAAGTGTCATCATTTGGGACTAGATCCATATCTTGTTCATGTACATGTCAGATGTCTCAACATTAGCAACCGCCACATGACCCATGATGACCTTCCCAAACTCAAGGTTGGGAGGAGCATTAGGAGCTGTCTCAGGACGTGCGATATCCAGCCAGTTCCATTAAGGGCGGTTCCTATTTACAGGAGACTGATTGTTTTTGCGCTAAAGAGGATTTATTTTACAAAAAAAAAATTAATAAATAAAACAAGTGTGCTTTATTTTTTAATTATTATTAAAAAATAAGTGACAGTTGTAATCTACGTAAATGGGGTCGATACGTAATATAATTATGCAAAACATATTGCGTGTTTCGCGTATTATATAAGGAGCTAAACTCATAAATATTTATGCCAGATAATCTGCACTTTTGTACGTAAAAAGATCTATAGTCATATGGAAACACACATAAATGAATAAAAAGATTAATTTCATTTTATAAAAAATGATAAAAAAATGAACTAGAAACATTTTTTCTGATATTAAAAAAACTAAGGACAATATATTTAATAATACTGATAATAAATTAGGATATCTTATTCTCAATAACTTCAGTTCTATATTACATTATTTATTACATTACATTTTATTCCAATCGAGGAATCCTCAGTTCTAAAATTTAACAAGAATAATTGTTTCAAAATATTAATTAAAGAATAATAAAATTAATATTCCGTTTGAAATGATTTTATCACAATACCAACCTATGAATATTTTTTTCTGAAATGTGTATAAAATATCTTAAAAATGAGTTTGTATAATTTAAAGTATGCAAATATAGAGCAGTAGTAAATATATTATTCTTTAATNGTTGCTAATTATCGAATCTGCTGATTAAACAGAATATGCTTTTGAAATTATTATAAATTTAAATATAATTACTATTTTCTTAAAACAAAAATAAAATAGATGAGACAGATTGACCTCCTACCATGATGAGATAGTTAATGAGTATTCCTACATAAATTACGAAGGCGTTAACTTCTAAAAATGTGCCGATATTAGTTTAAATAATTTTTTAATATCAATAAATGGGAACTAAATGATCGTATAAGTTTAGGTAAATTCGTGTTTTTTGCAAACTATATGCTTAATATCATACGTCATAGGGATTTATTTTATCATAAATTACGCATAATTTATTTAAGTCTTTATAATTTGATTAAAATATTATTATTATTGATGCCTAGCAAAAATAAAGAGGTGTAAAAAAATTACCACTCCATAAAATTTAAGATCTTAAAGAACTAAATGTTTTAATCCTACTTAATAATTGCCAATAATTAATATACCTTTAACGCATTCAAAAAGCTGACTAAATACCGATTAAATAGAGGTTGGAAATTGGTTCAAAAATCCTTTTCATGTGGGATTTTATAGGAAGATTGGTTGGTTTAAAAATTCAAATCCCGTAAGCAATGGCTAGATCGCAGTTCTAGCAGCAACTTTTCTGGTTGCTCCAAAGGGATTCCACCTCTTTGCATTCTGAACTCCACTGCTCGCAGCTGGAACGACTGTACGCCTTAGCTTTGTCTGAGCATTAGCTTGAATTGGTCAACCGAAAAGGAGTCTTAAAACGAGTCATACTCGTCCTCACACATCGTCCTGAAGAACTTGATGAGGTAGGATTCCTGCCTCATCCACCGCGTAGCCCAGACCTCCTGCTATCGGATCACTACTTGCTTCGACCCAAGGCCCATTTTTTTTGGTAATTATGCGAAAGTTAAGTTGCGGTCCAAGAGTTCTCTGACAGCCATTCCAAATAATGGTGTCAGCCTGTGACTCAGCAATTGGCTAGCAAATGACTATTGACTGTAGATAATTATAGAATATTAACTATATTTTATATCATTTAACTATATTTTATGTATTCGTTTTTCAACAAACTATATTGTATAGTAATACAAATATTTTGTTGAAAAACGGCAATTTTTTATACATTAGGAATGCCGTGTTTGCAAACAAACGTGATAAATATAGTATGTTGTTGATTTTTTTTCTAATTTTTCATGTAGATTACACTGTTTTATTGAAAAAGAATATAAATAGAAAATACTGAAAGTGTGTATATAAAACTTTAATTATTTAAACTACTCGTAAGCTTCATCATTTTTATCAATGGGCATTTTTATATTAATATGTGTCTAAACAAAAATATTACTGTAATTCAATTTTAACAAGATTAATTATTTATTCTCATCAAAATATCAGTTTAACAGGTTTCTAGGGTTTAATGGATACTAAGAAGGTGTATGTAAAGTTATTTTGGAGCTGATAATTTTAATTTTACATCACCCAAGCCCTTCAATAATTCAAAACTACACTGGCGAGTATGTAATTGTTTGGTAGCTTTCCACATCTAAATTTATTTTAAGCGTGTGTCTGTTTGGCTGCCTGTCAGAGCAAATTGTTCGTGTGACAGTTGTGGTGTCCTTCGATGTACAGCTAGCATATTCAAAACATGGAAACGGATTGTAGAAGTCATTTTGCTGCTACAAATATCTACGAAACAAGTTGTATCGTACTTCATTTCTGCTGTGATGACATTACATACAATTAATAACATTATAGCTAATCTATCATAACTACGGTAAATTTGTAACATCCTAATCCATTAGCACAGACCCTGTCCACAACTCCTATCCCTACAACCCTCCCCATTGACTCAAACGAAGATCGTCCCGTAACCTTCTAGAGACATAGTCTGTATATAATTTGAGAGTGGTGTCATTGGTCACCTTCTTTCTTCATTGAATTTTCATGGGATATTATTTAACTGTTCTTTGTTTTTCATTGTAATCAAATTACAAACATTTTTATTCTAACAGAAATAATTCTTTATTATTATTATTATTACCAGAAATAATAAAATTTTAATAAAAGAAAATTACGATAAGACTTTTTATTAAATTTATGAGTAAAAAAGATTGAAAACGTTATTTTGTCTTACATTTTTTACTTTTACTTATTTAAAAAAATTAACCTTTGGTAATTAATGCAGCCTTTAGGGCGAAACATTGTTTTAAATTAATGAAACTTTTGAATGTTAAACAGTATGATCGTTTTAATTACCACAAGCTAATTGTATTCTATAGGTATACATTTCTGCCTCGTTGACGGTTTTTCAATACTTCTGAGCTGACTATAGAATTACTCTCTGAGTTATTTGATCTAACTTTATTTTGACTCAGTCGCTAGATCAATGCTCCCAGATGGTATTGACATATTGTGCAGCTGAATCTATTAGAACATGTCCGCGGTGTCATCAAGCCGATCGAGGGTTCCGCGCTGACACTAAAGGACCCACCCCATCGTACACGGACCCGCATTACCCCAGCTCGAGGAGTAAGCTGTTTACAGGGCGATTCAGCCGCCATGGCGCGCTTGATTCTATGAAAACTCGACGAGATCATTATCATAACGGCGGGGAGGCCTGCCTTGTTCCCTGGCCGACGTATATCTCCCTAGTAGCCGGGTGTTCTTGTCCCTACACTTCGATATTCGCAACCTATACACAGATAAATATGCTTAGTATTTCTTTGGGAAGTAAAAGTTTAATAAGCCCTTGTAATATTCAAGAGTAACTACTTCTGAACGAAAACAATATCGCTGCAACATTACATGAGGTCTATTTAAAACACGCCCACTTTATAATTCACTTTATTAAATTTTTCATTCACGTATATATAGGAACGTCTGTCTTTATTACACGCACAGGACAGTAAGGAAATATCCCTTACTCTGATCAATTTTTAATTCTTATATTTGCATTTGTAACTATGATTAATTATGTTTTCCCCCTCGCTTGTGATATTTGAAAATGTATTTGTAAAAACCATGCTGGACATGCTGAGCCTTGCAAGACTTTATCGTATACATTTAAATATATATATATAGATATATATTGTGATGGCGTTTGCTAATGGTGATAATGAAACATAAAGATAGTAGACTGTGTAAGGCATGTCAATGGTGGTACATGTCAATGGCGGGACAAGAATTTGAAAATCCACTTATCACAATTTTCGGCGTACCTAGGATAGTCGGTCATTTCTTTGGTTTCATAAAACAGCATTCCTGAGCTCTTCCCACAGTCGGTTCAAAATGGAACGTCCATATAATTTTTCTGAGTATCTCGCATTTAAACGCCACAAATTCTGAATTTTCAATTCTTTATCTAATGAAAGTATGTCAGTTTCGGAGAGAAATCTATCGGGAAAATACTTAACCAAAGATGTCAATTCTGAACCACAGAGTTTTTTTTTTTTTTTTTTTTTTTTTTTTTTTTGGGCGAGTTTTTTTTTTTTTTTTTTTTTTTTTATGGGCGAATTATTCATTTATTTTTTAGCTCCTTCGTAGTAGACGTCATGATTTAATGGCTGTAATTTAGTCTACCTAGATATTTATACATTTTTTCAATCCAAGAACTGTGCATTGAACCAAAACCTAACCATTTGACAAGCACTCGTCGTCCATCCTTTTTAATACTCTTTCTACTAAGTAGATGTCAAATTAAGTAGAAATTAAACTGGCTGAAGTTCTGGCTCATAAAACCCTTCTGCGATTTCTTTTCCATTATCATCCCATAATAGATATGTTACAGGCTTGGTATTTTTTTATTTCAATTATCGTAAATAATTCTGTAGACCATGAAGGTTTATAACCTTTTGCTAAATAAAAGGTTTTTTAACAGACGATCCTTACCAATAAACTTTGACAGCTTAATTTTGATTGTTCGTATTGTTATAGGTATTGAGTAAACTTTGAATAGTAGATTTACACTTTTTTGATCCTTGGAAAGTGAACTGTTTCCATATAGCTGCCTTTAATAGTTCGGTTTTGGTCTCTTGCCTACTATGCTGCCGACCAAGAGGCATGAATAACCCTATAGTGGTTGAATTGCAATTAAAAAAAAAAAAAAAAATAGTTCGGTTTAATCGTCAATTATTGATGCTTTAATATTGCGTGAGTAGTGATTTATATTATGCAGCTTCATGAGTTTATTGAAATCCTTCATGTAAAATTATTTGCCTCTGCCAGTTTGAAGGATCTTAGGCTTTCTACCTAGATTCAATAAGAATTTAAATGCCTTGGTTACACCATTGAATGATTTTGCTTTCCTAGATACGCCCACGCAAATTTTAACAATAATCAATGATTAATAATATATACTTATATCCATTATTATAATTTAAATATAGAATGAGGTCAATAAGATCAGCTTGCCAAAGATTATCTATTTCTTTAGAATTAAAACACCTTTCAAAAATAATTCGTCTGGGTAGGTTATGTTATGGTTATAAGGCAATTCGCCAGGGAAGGTAATATTGTAGTTGCTAGGAAATTCGCTAAAATATCTATGGACTCACTTGTGAAAAATTCGCTCATATGCGATGAGGTCGGAAATTCCCCCAAAAACATCTTTGGACCCTCCTATAGAGTAGGTCCTTCATGTGATGTAACAAGCGATGAGGTAGGAAATTCGCTAAAATCTCTGAAAAATTCGCTCCTTAGACATCACAAGCTATGAGGTAGGAAATTCGCTCCTCTGTCGTATGGCGTCACCAGCGATGAGGTAGGAAATTTGCTCCTCTGTCGTATGACGTCACCAGCGATGAGGTAGACATAGAGGTTTGGAGGGAAACCCTTGGTGCTGCTGTCTTGATCCAAAGAGGTAGGTTTAGCGATAAGAATTTTGGCGGGAAACCATGGTGTCTGCCATTTTCATCGTTTGCGTGGCACAGAAACAACTTTTATACCCTACTTTCCAGTCACGTCTCGCATGAGATATTCAATATTTCTGGAGGAGTGATCCCCTTGGGATATATGTATAAACAGGTCGAAAGAAAATATGTTCAACGCAAGCCGGGCAAGTTTGAAGTGAGTTTTGAGAAATAATTTATTCCTGTATCTAAGAACTTTGTGTTTCCCCTAAGTCACCATGAAGGCAACTTACCACCTTAGCCCATGAGAGACAGTTTAGATTCTTATGGTCTTTCATGATTTCTCTCAATAGTTGTTCCATGATCAGTCTCTTGAAAAATTCATTCGATCCTCCCCTGGCTAATTCATTCGGACCTCCAAGGCCCTACATAGCATCAAATATAAATATTGTTCCTTTAAAATTCTATACATATTTTGCTAAACGTGAACTAGCCTAATTTTTATAATAAATTTGGTATTTCAGATTCGCACAGCCTACCTATGAAAGAATAATTGAGGTCTTAGTCCCGATCAATATCTTTGGATTTAAGTGGAACAAACAAGTCCTATGAAATATCCTTTTTAAGCTACTGTTGTATGGAAATTTCAAATGTTCTTCTGACTTATAGAAATTACCTAATATAAAAAAAGCTTAATTATTCAATAAATTAGTTCAATTTATTCATTATTTAACAAACATAGACCAAACCATTTATAAAGTAAGATGCACACAAACTCATTAACTGTTATTTTGTTTTTGTTGTTATGGGAAGGAATGTTTTGTCGGTGGATGAAATAGGCTACACAATGATGAAGTTAACAAGAACTCGGATGTTTTAAGCTACGTGCAAGAAGCAATTCTGACAAGTGTTTCACAGATGTATATAAATAAATCACAAACTTTCTCTACAAGAACTGGAATTATGAAATTAGGTGATTGGGTAAGTTTAAACTGATAATCATCAGACGGTCAATATTAATATTAACTAAAAGTAAAAAAGATTCTCTTTATTCATTAGTATGTATTTTTACCATTTTTTTGGAGCACAAAACAAATACACACACTCACTCACACAAATATAGGTTTAGGCTTAGGTTTATATTAGTTATTTATATTATTGCTGATACATATACACATGAATGATTCAAAAGTTTATTAATTTAGTTATAAAACTATTTAAAGGAGAAATTGAAATATCTTAAGGATGCAAAACATACTAGTTTCAATATATAAAATTTGGTTATTTTTAAAATTCTTTATATATATGTGTGTGTGTGTGTGTGTGTGTATAAGAAAATGTATCAATTAGGTAGAAGTTTTTCAACTTGTTAGTTGAGAAATAATGCCAATTAAATAAGTACTTTGCAAGCGTACATTGTTAAAATGAATGTCGAGCGAACTTCACAACAAAAAAAAACTACAAAAGATCAGACTTCGAAAACAGAAAGCAAAAAACACGATGGGAAAAACAAAGAATGCAAGGGGGGAATAAAAAGAATGCTCTCACTTGGAATAGATGTTGTTCTTTCTCAGAGCTATTATTCTGATTTGAAAACCTGTGAAGCTGAATCGTTGGATGGAAGGGAAAAGGGGTGGGGGGTGGGAAAAATTCCGCCGTATCTAGCCTAAATCCACATTTCTTTGCTGTTCAAATTGAATTTAAGTTGTGTCCAGATCCATCCATTTTAGCAGATTTTTACAATTCAGTACAATATGTAACGTTTGACACATCACCATACATTGCTATATACCTTCATTAACCTTCTTTTAGCCAATTGCTTGATCCTATGCAGATACCATACATTTTTTACAAAAAACACATGTGCCACAAAATATATGGAATAAGGAAGTGATTCTAGCGAAAGTTAGAGAAAAGGGGAATTCAATTTTTATTCAAATATTAAATAAATAAAAACTTTACTCTGATATATGACTTATTTATTGAAATAAAATCAAATTTTTATTTTCCCTGCTTAGAGTGACGGGATATATTGCGTCTATGCTAAAAAATGTTGGTCCCAATATATTATGTATTGTATATAGAACTAAATTACTTAAAAAAATTTTACAACAAGTCAGAATTAATAGTTTTATAAAAATTTTAAATATTAAGTGGTAAATAATATTCGAAAATTTTGAATATTCTGTACAATTTTTTTTTATACTTATAATCAAACACATAGGCGTTTCTCATTCGATAATTCTTCCTTAAATAGTTTTCTTTCATACAAGTAATTCAGATATAATGAAATTAGGGACTATCTGCGAATTCTTTTGCCTCTAATATAAAGAAACTTCTATAAATATCTAAGAAACATTTTATTTGTCAGAATACAGTAGCATTCATCAGGTGTTCTCTTTACTAACTTTGTTATGCAATATACATGAACTGTACAATATGTCTTTTGTTTTTTCCAGTCCTTCAATTTTAGTTAATCTCTCTTACCAGAGAATATATATCTAATGAATTTGATTTTTCATTACTTTCCAGGTCAGTAAATATTGTTTTTTTTTTTTTTTTACAAACAAACTGACTTTTCATGATCATTGGTTTCAGTTTCGTGTCATCATGGTATAAAAATCTATTACCTCCATAATATATATTCCTGAGGTACTTATGCTTCTTCCACCTATAGAACTATGAAGGCGAACTAGCCTGTATTCGTTAAGCCGGTAGCTTAAGGGGCTAGGCAACCACTCATTAGTGGGCAGTTTAGCGGGGTTTTCCTGTCGGAGCGGATCGCCGGCGATAAGCTGGTAAGACCCGGCATCTGATCCTGCCTTTGTCGCAGACCGGGTCGTGACCGTGTCGGGGAACAAAGCCCGGGAGGAGTTCATTAATCTCTGGCCATTATTACATGTACCACACCATGGGGTGGTATTTCCTCGGGAGCACTTCTGCCAATAACGTACTGCCAGCCGTATAAGGGAACTCGTATCCTGGCTCCCTCTGGTGGACTTTAGAGAAAATGGTTAATTTTCTTCAAGGCTGATACAGATAGCTTTAATATAATATAGTATTTCACCCGTCTTATAATATGAACCTCAACCGATTAAAAAAAAAGAAAAAGAAAAGAAGAATAAACAATTAATGAGAGAGGTTAAAATATCCTTTTTTATAAATATTTTTATTTGGTTGTGGTTTTTTATCCCACGGAAATTGCAAAAAATTAATGAGAGGGAATAGAATAAAAAAATCTATCTGTCCCAGCCAGGAATCTCATTAAATTCCCTCTACACTAGCAAGAGCCGAAGCCACGAGAAAGACGAGAAATTCGTCTTAAACTCGAAGGAGCTGACATTGTCAAACTATTTGGTGACTCTCGTCATTTACTTTATTTAATTTTAAATTCCCTCTACACTAGCGAGAGCCTAACCCACGAGAAAGACAAGAACTTCGTCTTAAACTCGAAGGAGCTGACATTGTCAAACTATTTGGTGACTCTCGTCATTTACTTTATTTAATTTTAATTTATAAATACTTTATTTGGTAGTGGTTTTTTTATCTCACGTAAATTTCAAAACCACAGACGAAGTTCTCGTCTTTCTCGTAGGTTAAGCTATTGCTAGTGTGTTGGGAATATAATATGTTATCCAGCTCGTCTCGGTGGTGTAATGGAAACATACCGGCCCGGATAGCAGGAGATCCAGGTTCGATTCCTGGATGGGACAGATAGATTTTTTTTATTCTATTCCCTCTCATTAATTGTTTACAATTCACGTGGGATAAAAAAACACAACCAAATAAAAATATTTATAAAAAAATAAGGATATTTTAACCTCTCTAAAAGACATAAACTTTATAACGAAACAATGATGAAATAATTTATTATTTTTACAAAAAATTAATAGGAATAATAAATATTTATTGCTGAAAAAAATTTTAGTTACTTCATAAAGTACTCCAAACTAATGCAGAGAGAGAGAGAGAGATAGATATTGATAGGGAGAGAGAGAGAGAGAGTGACAGAGAGAGACGCAAACTCGTATGCCATGTAAAATATATGTATATTTGATCAATAAATAAATACTAGTACTCACATTTATAGGTAATTTTCCACCCCTTTTCGTCCGATTGCGCTCTATAAAAAAAAACTCATTTACATTTAAAAGCTGCAGACAAAAAAATGTAGCGGAAAAAACAGCTAATTTCATATTATAGTTCTAACAATTTAAGTTCATGGTACAGCATTCAACACCCCCGCTTGTTCAATTTCGCTGTGAAAATTCCTAAATATTTTCTGTTTGCATAACTCTAAACTAAATACACGTCTGCTAAATTAGAGCAATCTCTCTTTAATCACAATGGTTCATAAGTGGTTAAAAGGGAGGCTAACACTCATTAAAAAATACTGGAAGGCTTTAAATTCTTTAAATGCAATAACATTGCAATCAGAAGGGCACAGGAAAACTTACATTCTATTGTAAGTGCTCGCTGGCTGTTAGATACGATCCCGNTATATATACATATAATAAGAAATATTATTAGTATAATGAAAAATGATTAAGATTAAAGAAGCCGTTGTTATGACATGGCCTGTTGCTTTCCGACTGTCGGTTTCTCATCTCCTCCCTTGAGAATGATAGAAATTACCTGCCTTAGAGAAAGGGCGTGGATGAGTGTACATATGCTCTGGAATATTCCATCGTTGCGAGCCCAGTAGGTGGGAAAGTCGTCGTAGAAGAACTAGTTCTTCGCGGCTCGGACCCTGAATATTTCAGGGTACAGTTCTACAATGGGAGACTGATGATATATTCAGTTGATACTGGACGGGGGCCAGACTCTTCACTCTTCATATGGGGCAATCGAGTAGGGAATTTATCTCTTCCGCTCTTCAATATATTCCTCCATACATGATTCGTCTATGATATTTATATATGAATCAGTGAAGGTCTATAAGAACGGTGGATCCTTTGGATGAAAGGCACATCAGTGGGAATAGTTAATATTAGGAAAGGAATAATTTTTTTTTTTTTATTTAAAATATTTTTAGAAGCATATTCTTATACACTAGAACCCTTGAACCCTTAGAGTCGAATCATTCTTTGCTTCTAATGAAAAAAGGTTGTTTTTTTTGGTTTTTTTTTATGAACATTTACATGAATTTGTTCTTCTCTTAAAAATTGCAAAGGAAAATCATATTGATGTTTTAAAAGAATTCAAAGATATCTATTCATATATAGGGGCTTAGTTCTAAAAATAACCATTTATGGAGAAATTGTTTATTAATAAATTGGTTTGGTCAGTTTCTTGATTTTTAATATATTTAAAAAGGTAGAGGGTAGTTATAATCAGCTAATTAATTGATATCAGAAGTAAAATATGATATTATATTATATATAAAATTAAGTTCGTTTTACAGTTTAAAATTATCTATAAAAATTTACATAATATAACACATCTATTTACATGTCAACATTACAGAAATTTTACATAACTTATTGTGCTTCACTTTTATATTTCTTCATTACTCCAGCGAGCTAACAGTATTTTAAAAACCCCTTAGACAATAACAATGTATGGGAAACGTATATATATATTATATTTATACTTGTGTGTATAAAAGAATTTTCTAATGAAAATATGCGAACATATAAGTTCAAATGAAGAGTTTTAGACCGTAGTGGTTATTAGTAGATGTTATTTTGTTGGGGTTCAGTTAAGGTAGATCCAAAAATACAATTAAAAATTTTTATTTTTTAAATAGTATTTTTGAATCTACCTTGACCGAACCCCAACAAAATAACATCTACTAGCACATATATAAATTCTTTAAAACTCAACATTATTTTTTATAATTTTATGTTTTATAATTAACTATAGCTAAAAGACTTATAGTCTCTTTAAAATTAACATACAATCTTATATTACGATCAATAGAAAACCATTTTAAGAGCAATGAAGTTCCTTATAGAAATGTTCCCAAAAATTGAATTTTTTGCCATATAAAGAAAAAAAGAACACTATGAAAAACTGGCATTTGAACTTTTCTTCAGGTTTAGATATTGTGATATTTACCCACTATAACTTTTCTTCAGGTTTAGATATTGTGATATTTACCCACTATAACTTTTCTTCAGGTTAAGATATTGTGATATTTACCCACTATAACTATTTGATTAATCACTTTCAAGACCTGTCAAAATAAAATATACGATATATCGTTTCCAATAAATATATCGTATTCAACTAACTTCAGCTACATGAATTGATACACTGATATAATTTAATATACATTATAATTGAAATGTATATTCAAATCATATCAGACACTTAATTATTATATTCACATTAAAAATAATAATAATTAGAGTTATGATAGCTCTCTTTAAAATAATTTTTTTTTTAACTTATGTGTTCTTAAGGTAACATATTACGATGGTAAGATGAAATTGCCATCTATCTTCACAAGAGGACCACAGAATCATGTGATTGTGATTGCTGTTCAAAACATAATTAATTAAAACCATAAATA
>KZ807743.1:201584-215911 GCA_000696205.2 Oncopeltus fasciatus | reverse complement strand
CTGTCTAGATCCAGGTCTTATATATATACATTATTTTGTTTAAAGAGAAATTAGCGATAAAAATATAAAATTTATGGGCAAAAAAAAAGATTTTAAGGAATGAAAATTTAAAAAATTTATTACATATTTAAATTAAAATATTTGTTTCAAATAATAAAGTATAGAAGATGTAGATTTATAGTCACTGGTATGAATTATTAGCCTTGTCTTTAGACTTCTTACACTTTTTTAATAGCTGCATTACCTCTACCCTGAAGTCGAGTTTTTCATCCTCGCCGAGCCTCCTCACGGTCGGAAGAAGGGAACAAAAGAACGCCAGATCGTCGTCCTGGAGAAACCCAACAAGGGAATCCTGGTGGAAAGGGTTAGACCCAGGCTGAGCAGATTGGATGGACTGTGGATCTGGTGTCCCCCCGACCGTCGGACGCAGGGGTGTGACGGGCTGAGCGAGGGGTGCTTGGAGCTGAGCGAGTGGCAGGGGATGAATAGCAGGCTGGGGTGCGGGTTGCGGATGAGGGTCTGAGGCCGCGTGCTGAGAGGGCCCTGGAGTCGAGGCCTGGGATTCTGGTACGACTTGCGGCGATGGTGTCTCCGTTGCTGGCGGAACTTGTGGAGATTGAGCTTGGGCTATTGGGATCTGGGAGCCTGGATGCTTGCCATCAACAGCGGCAGGAGGTGATCCCATTGAACTTCCCCCAAAATCTCTGCTTAACGAAGACTGATCGTTTGCATTCTCCTCTGCCTGTAAGTTTAGAAAGAAAATAATAATTAATTAACGAACTTAAAGCTTTATTTCAATTTTAAATCAAGCCTAAAATATTTCCTCTGCTTTACTTCCTGGTACAAATTTACAACAAATAAATAACCTTACTTCCAAACTAATAAATAATAATTCTAAACGGCCTCCTTTACGCAGTTGGAGCGGAAAGTAAGCAATTATCCATGTTTCATTGAAAATTGACTCAAAATGCAAATGACGAATTTGAAGTCGCAAGCCAAAGAGGTAAATCAGATTAAATGTTGAGATCACTAGGACAGCTATAGACCGGAATGAAACAGAGAGAAAACATTAATTGTAGAAATATTTTATTTGGTTGTGATTTTTTTATCCCACGTAAATTTCAAACAATTAATGAGAGGGAATAGAATATAAAAATCTATCTGTCCCAGCCAGGAATCTCCTTAAATTCCCTCTACACTAGCCACTTCGTCTTAAACTCGAAGGAGCTGACATTGTCAAACTATTTGGTGACTCTCGTCATTTACTTTATTTAATTTTAATTTATAAATATTTTATTTGGTAGTGGTTTTTTTATCCCACGTAAATTTCAAAACCACAGACGAAGTTCTCGTCTTTCTCGTAGGTTAGGCTATCGCTAGTGTAGAGGGAATTTAATGATATATCTAGCTAATCCTTGTGGTGTAATGGTTTAGCACACCGGCCCGGATAGCAGGAGATCCAGGTTCGATTCCTGGCTGGGACAGATAGATTTTTTTAATCTATTCCCTCTCATTAATTGTTTGACATTAATTATGGTTTTGTTAAATTTATTTTTCTCTTTTTTTTTATAACCTTTATTTACTTATTATTATTAATTCTGCTAGAAATAAAAACATTTTGTAATTTGATTACAATGAGTAGTAAAAATGACATAGAATGACAATCACATGAGGAGAGAAGATGATCAACGACACAAATCTCAAATTATTTACAAACTAGGTCCCCAAGAGGTCGTCTGAAATTCTCTATTAATAAAATAAAATAGAGTGTTTTAACCGTAGAAGTTATTATTAGAGAATTATTTTGCGGTTCACAAAAGGTTAAACTTTATTAATAAGTCTTTTACATAAAAATTGTATTGAACATAAATGTTAGACAATACATTTTTCCATAAATTGTTTTATTAACACTATTAATAATAAGATAACACGCTCATGGTCTTCCTCCTCATCTAATTTCAGTCATATATAAAATAATCAATGGTTTAAAGAGTTTGATTTTTATATTAAAAAAAAAGAACTAATTTAAACCGCCAATTCAAATTGTATAATATTTACTTTTTGTTATAAATTTTTCGTGAAAATAATAGTGAATGTGCTATTTTTAATCGTGAATCAGTGAAATCAAACGTTTTTGTTTTTAATCAGATAGGGAGGAAGAGGGTGGTTAAGAGGAAGAAAAAATAGAATTAACCTTATTCATAGAATATACTTCTTATTTTTTGTGTTGCGAAATGTTTATAAAGCTAATATATTAGCTAATTAATTTTACAAAGTGTTTTATAACTATTTTACAAATAAGAATAATAAGATATTTAAAAATTCCTTTGAATTTGTGGGCAAGATTGAACGCCTACCTACACCACTTCCCTTCAGTCTGCCAAGAGCCAGCAGCTACATAAATATATTTTTATTAATTTATTTAATATTTAATAAGGCTCAATAATAAGAGAACAATTTACTCTTATTCGTGTCTATATATAATAAGATATAGAAAGTCAGCTAAATTACTCAGCTCCTGACTAATGAGCTTTTTCATTTCTATCTACGACGTTCAGAAAATAAAATTAGAACATTACTTAACTCTTCTTATAAGCAGACATAAATTTATACTTCAATCCGAAAAGTTAATGCCACCCCTAGTACCAATGTATTACACTTAACACAATGCTGAACTAAGCACTAAACATAAGTAATACCCACGTGGTTGAGTCCATCAAGCTTTTGTGGGCTGTTGGATATGCTGCATATTGGAAAGATCTGGCAGGCATTCTCCCTGGCCTCATGAGGGTTGTACTTCTTCTCCACCCTGTCTAGATCCAGGTCTTCCATCTCAGACTCGAATTCGTCGTAACATGCGTCATATTCTGCGAACCTGATCAGAATAGAATCACTTTTGATAAGTGAGTGATAAGGTAAGGCAGAGATAAGTGAGGCTTATGGGAGTAAGTCTAAAGGGACATATAAGCTTAGAAAATTCTCAAAAGGCTTATTAAGTATTGGTAAGTAATAAATAGAATTTAACCTTTACAGTTCTTTGAAATCTTGAATTTGATAAAATGGTAATTTTTTTATACTACCATTTATAATTTGCAATTAATAAATATGTGCACAAACAACATCGATAAATAGGCAAATGATAGTGCTCTACAAATCGATTTTTTAGGATAGTTAGAATAATCTACCCTTGTAGTTTTTTGTTCTGATTTTGCCTCGCATTTTTCTTTTTAAAAAATTTTAAAATCGATTCAAATCCAATTTAGTGATAAGTTTTTTATTCAAAGAAATTTTTTTTGACTCCTGTCGAGGCATCATCGTAAACCAAAAACTATAAGAGTAAAATAAATTTCACTCATTTATTTAGAAGATTCCTGATTAACAAGTGGATTGTGTGATTACATGATGCTGTCGACGTTCTCCTCCTTGAGTGCAGGGTTGGACTTACTCTTCCTCTCAAGGGTCTTGAGGAGAAACTGAAGCTTGTCGTAGAATATGTACTTCTTCCTTCGGAGGGGGCGAAGAGAAGGGGTCTGCGAGGCCCTCCAGTCCTTCACAAAGCAGTCCCTGAAGTTCCTCCACATCTTCTGGAGGGTGCCCACTGCCAACAGAAATTCCATACAGTAATATATTGTTTACTCGGTGAAATTTAGTGCAGACAAAAAAAACCCCACTAAATTCCACGAAAATAAAATAGTATACAAATAGAATTATTAGATGATTTTAGTTGGGGTTCGGTCAAGGTAGATCCAAAAAAAAATACAAATTTTAAAAAAAGTGAATTTTTTTTAAAGATTATATGCCAACGTTTTGGCTTACATTGTAAGCCACCTTCAGGGCTGTAGAAATACAAAATTATGAGAATACAATAATATAATACAGAATTACAATAATGTAATGTGATATCAAAAGTATGAATGTAGAAAGCTATGTAAGTGAATTTAAAAAGATTTTAAAAAACAATTTGAAAAACATACAGACAGCAACTTTTTGAAAAATAATTGAATAACATTAAAACAGTAATTTACCACACCTGCCTAAAATAATATACAAATATAAAAATGAAAATAACCATTTGAGCAATAGGTGAGGTTCAATATGATAAATGTAATCTTCTCTACTTATGACATTAAAAATTGATTAAAAATGTGATCCATTCCAAAAATAATTACACGATTGGAAGTAACTAGTTGACTGTCGTGCTTCATGAGCAAAGATTAGTCAGGGATTCGTTCTTGAGAGCTGAATAATTAAAAACTGATTCGTAAACAAAAAAGTTTTTGACCGTGAATTTGATGGGGTTTGGTCAAGGACGATCCAAAAATACAATTTAAAAAAAGTATATTTTATTATCTGCCGACGTTACGGCTTACGGGATATCGTGAAGGCAAGAGGGGATGTGTTGACAGATGAATCAAATCATGACTGATTATTTTTTTTTTTTTTATCATCCTTAACCGAACCCAAACTAATTCTCTACTAATAGTCATTATTTAGTTACTGAAGAGCAGGAGTCTCTCACCCGATCATCTCATTTTCCCTGACAAATGCCTGAATTTAGGCTACAATTTTGAGAAAAAAAAAGCTTTTTTATTTACAAATCAGTCTTTAATTCTTCAGCTCCCATGACTAAATCCCTGATTAAACTCTCATCATATCACAATATTCTTAATGAATAAGACAATTGAATAACTTTGGGAAATCTCGCGTCTCCTTTTAATTCAGTGAAATAATGTCAATCCATCTTTGACAATGTACAAGAAATACTTTCAATTAAGGCAAAAGTAGTGAAAGAAGAATGAACACCGACTTTGAAACAAAAAGCATTTGTAAACAATTAATGCTAGGGAATAGAATAAAAAATCTCTCTGTCTCAGCCAGGGCTCGAACCCGGATCTCCTGCTTTCTTTAGAAACCTGGGTCTCCTGCTTTCTGAGCAGGAGATCCGGGTTCGAGCCCTGGCTGGGACAGAGAGATTTTTTATTTCCTCGCATTAATTGTTTAAAATTTTACGTGTGATAGTATATCACAACAAAATTAATATTTATAAAAAAAAAACAAAAAAAAAAACACTTGTTTTTAAAAACATACAATATTTCTACGAGAATATATAGATTATTAAATCGCCCTCATAATCCTATAATATTGTCTTACTATTATGAAATAGCATATTTAAATAGGAATATGACCAAATTTTCTTATTTTATTCTGATCTAGAATTTTAAACATTTACAAAATTTTACAATTATATTTGTTTAAACCATGAGGTTAAATTTTTTTAAATATTTATTTCCGTGCTTCAGCTACTAATGGCCCAGAAGAATGAGCGAATGATCCTGAGAACATTCTGTCCTTACTTATTTATCATTGAGAAATGGAAAAAATCAGTCGGATAAAACACGATGTACTGACCTCACACCTTATCTACTGATCCATAAATCGAGAATATAAACATCCCTAACAATGATCTAACTGGGCTTGAAAGTTCTCTAGTGATTAAAATTATCTTACACTCAATATTACTGAGTTAATAACTATATTTTTATTAATTTATTTAATATTTAATAAGGCTCAATAATAAGAGAACAATTTACTCTTATTCGTGTCTATATATAATAAGATATAGAAAGTCAGCTAAATTACTCAGCTCCTGACTAATGAGCTTTTTCATTTCTATCTACGACGTTCAGAAAANAAATGGAGAGATTTTAACAGTAGAGATTATAAGTAGATGTTATGTTACATTTCATTTTCAAAAAATGCTTGTTGGGGCAAATATTTAAGAATGAATCTCCAGAAAATGTTATAGCACCTCTAAAGCAAATAATTATTTTATAACACATTTTAATTTTCAACGGACAGGCTTTTGCTTTTCTGTTTGAAAGAAAAAAAAAGTCTGGAACTCCCATTTTTTTAAAAATGTGAAGTTATATACTAGAAAAATATAAATTGTTGACACACTAAGTCTCTGAAATTTCTTCATTGTTACGTTTATAAATATTCGAAATCCTATGAAAATACTCAGTAGGCCTGACTTAAAGTAATTCAGGTCCTGGTAGTTCTTCTAAAGAGTGCTACACATCGAACAACAATTTCTATAAAAAGGAACCCTCTCACTCGGATTAGTCAAGTTTATATAGGTAAACTATATAATTCATATGGAAGTGTATATAACTATATAATATATGAAACTTACTTATGCTGATGCGGTCCGCCTCTTGTAGGTCATCATAAAGAGGATAGAAAGCTCGGCATAAGTCCAGCCAGCTCTGCTTAGTTATGCCCCTGTCCCGATAGTCGGGGTGGGACGGATCCCAGAGACAGGGGGTGGCCTCCACCATGGCTATCAACGTCTTGGAGTCGATCGTGTGACCGCCTGAGGAGTATGGGAAACATATGTATAATTCTTTCTGGAGATGGAGAGGACAGGAGAAGTGCGAGGAGGTAGCTCTCTAGAATGAGGTTATCCATAAAAAATGGTTGCAGTTGAAAATTTAAACAAGACGAGAATTGTACTGTTTCAATAAATCTAGCAAAGAACAATCTACCGCTGAGTAAGCTTAATTAATAATAATATCTTAAACTTAATTTATTGGGGCGCCAGGCTAGGTCAGGGGATCCGTACGGGTCTCGCAATCCTGGTTCAAATCCCGCCCAGGGCAATCTTTTATTTATAAATGAAAGCTTGTCCTGAGCCATGGATGTTTAAAATGGGTTGGCAACCTGTAGATAGCCCCTTCCTTCATGACCCTAAGTGGTTGAATGGAAGGCTAACACTTAATAAAAAAAACAAAAAAAAACTTGATTTAATATATGTTGGAGAAATTAAACAGGGTTTTGGTCAAGATCAGAAAATGAAATTTCTCAAAAATTGTTGGGTAATTATTTTATTATTGCTTAACTTGTAAATCATTATCAGGGAAGAAATACAATACACATAATATACTTATAGAATTATAGATTGGAATGAACAGACAGATGTCCAATCTATAATTCTATAAGTGTATTGTGTGAAATGTATTTCAGCCCTGATGATGACTTACAAGTTAAGTCAAAACGTTGGCAATAATAAAATAATTAATAAAAACAATAACAATTAATAAAATTTTGCAGTATTTTATTTCTCTGATCCTGGCCGAAACCCTGACTAACTTCCTTAGCATTTAATTATGTTAATTTAACTATTTTATTTTAGACTCCTTTTAATTGCAATTTACAGTTATAATGTAATAGAATAAAATTTTAAGACATGGAGGAACTCGAGATGACCATTTCACACGGCCTAAACGGCTCGCTCAAAAAAACTTTTTACTGTCAAATTTATAAAATAAATTTATAATATGACCTTTATCATCAGTCTAATTATGCAGGAAATATAAATAATCAATCACATACGGCGATCACACAATCTTTACATGAAGCATGCCCAAAACCGTTCTGAAACGTGATTTTTCTAAATTACACAGTGCGGCACACTAATTTTATATATTTTTGAACGCTTAATCTCTTGTTGTTATCTCTTTCTTTCTTTACAAAATAATCAATCATTAAAGTATTATATATGTAAGACAAATTTGAGAGACACCCATATATGAATCTTCCATCTGACTGACATACCCCACACATGCCCCAACTGTTGTCTGCATCCAGGAAAATAATCATGAGTTGCGGGACATGCAACGAAAAGGTCTCTTGACAAATGTTCATATAAAATTTAATACCACCCCATTTTTTTTTATAAATAATACGATTTTTTTTTTTTTTTTTTTTTTTTTTGTAAGCCTCTCTTTCAACCACTTAGGATACTGGAGGGAGCAACAGAGCAACTCCAGTCTAAACATCCATGGTTCAGGACAAGCCTTTATTTATAGATAAAAGCTTGTCCAGGTCCGGATATGAACCCGCAGCCTCATGATTACGAAACGCGAACAGATCTCATGGCCTACCTAGTAGTTCGTCTTTATTCACAATAAATAGTCTAAGATTTATTTTTGAAACGTCTTAAAGACTAAGAAATAGTTTTAATTTATGAAAACGGTTCCATATTCCCGCGATTTTTTTATTAGTAAAACCTTTGCTTGCCGTTTGCTTTGTTATGATTATACGAATTTATATATGAATTTTTTTTAAATTTCATATAAATATACATACAAACCTTTACATAATAACTGCAGCTACATAAATGGCAAGAAGATGCGACTTTTTATTGTAAAATTTAAAAAAAAATTTAATGGTTTTGACCTGGGACGACGTTGCCTTGGGATATGAAGGCATCCTCGTCGCTGAGGGAGTTCTCGTCGCTATCGTTGACTCCCCGGACGTGGTGGAGAGCCTCAGACCCTCGGAGCATCTTGTACTCGACGCTCGCCTTGAGGAAGGACAGCTTGTCGAAGAAGATGTACTTCCGGCGCTTGGCGAGTCTGAAGGCCGTCTGCGACTTCCCGGTCCAGACCCTGAGGTCCTTCACGTAGCTGTCTCTGATGTTCCGCCACTTCCTCTGCACACCCAGAACTGCAACGAAAAGGGATGCTTGTCATTCATGTCCGGGTAGAGCTCCGGCGCCACGGGTTGGAAACCCGTGGGCAGTGTTTAACGAGAGATGTTGGCCATCACAAAGCTACCAGTAGTAGATAGCCCTTTTTCGTGTCCCTCAAGGGTAGCAAAGGGGGTAAACATAAAAGTAGAAAAGAGAAACTTCATTTTGTGCACTGAATCCTTTGAATATCTCCATACCATTTTAAAACTAAATAAATTTGTTGAACGGGTAAACTCAATAATAAAAAGTGGAATTGTGAAAAAATAGCATCCATGACTAAACAAAATTTTTTTATACAATTATTGAGAGGGAATAGAACAAAAAAATCTATCTGTCCCAGCCAGGAATCGAACTTGGATCTCCTGCTATCCAGGCCGGTGTGCTTAACCATTGCACCACCAGGACGAGCTAGATATCTTATTAAATTCCCACTACAATAGCGAGAGCCTAAACCACGAAAAAGTCGAGAACATCGTCTTAAACTCGAAGTAGCTGACATTGTCATACATTTTGTCGACTCTCGTCATTTACTTTTTTAAATATTTCTTTATAAATATTTATTTGGTTGTGGTTAATTATCCCACGTAAATTTTAAACAATTAATGAGAGGGAATAGAACAAAAAAATCTATCTGTCCCAGCCAGGAATCGAACCTGGATCTCCTGCTATTAATAGATTCTATTCCCTCTCATTAATTGTTTAAAATTTACNTATGACGTTGGGATTTTAAAAAAAAACAATTAATTTAATTTTTTTTTAAATCTAAATTTCTGTATACAATAGACTAATTATTTAATTCCTAAGGTGAATTTCATGAGATGAAATCATGAGATGTGTAATTTTTTTTAGTTCCTCATAAAATAAAACAAAACTTGTATCTAATTGAAAGGTGGACATATTTAAAGGATGTTCAGAAAGAACTGTACAGTAGGAAAATGGCACTTTAAACCATTTTCAGTTGTTGCAGTGTAACTATTTATAGTCCGGTTTTTTCATCAGCGTAATGTATAAAATTCATAACCAATTGAAATGACCTTTTTCCTAGAAAGAAACTATTTCGAGCTAGCAGGTTTAGCAATGATTTTGCTAATGAGACTTTTATAGCCTAGAATGTTTACCTACAAGACGTTTTGTAAAAAAGTTAAGGGAGGAAGACTATAGCGCAGTGGTTTTTGAAGAAACGGGGGCTGATTCATAAATACAGCAATTTAGATTGGTAAGGGCAGAAAAGTCTGTCCTAATACATTTTTTTCATAATCTTAAACATTTTATGGAATTAAATTTTCTAGATTTTTTTTCTGTATGTTTTCGTATGTCATGCTTCTACTGCAAAATGTCCATTAGAAATAAATTTAGTTATTCATATACAAATATTATATATATNATTGTGTGTGTGTGTGTGTGTGTGAGAGAGAGAGATATATTTAAAATTTAAATTTCAGAGAGGAAATTTGATTTCTCAGGTAAGCAGTGTACATCTAGCGACCTCTATAAAGAGTCTAGATAAGTTTAAATGGCAATTTTCCAGGTCAAGCAATCTGGCGTAGCGCCAAAACTTCATTATCCTTCAAATGAGAGTTTAATAATATGGATATCATTATAGGGGGGGGGAGAAGGGGAATTTCCCATTAACCGGGAAATTTAATGTTCTACTTCTTCCGTTTGAAATCCCTACAAATAATCGGACGATAAATGGCCTAATTCAAAACTTACACCTTAATAATAAAGTTATTCCCAAATTATTTCTCTCGGAAAAAAAAATTATCTCTAATTGTTGACTAAGGCTAACTCTACTGTATGTTTAAGCCATTTTTTGAAGAGCACCTAAGTCCTCATTTCCAGCCATCTAGTCTGGCCGGTAGCTACATACAAAACTAGAAGTATTATCAACAATAAACCGTTAGAGGTTGGTGTATTTAGGGAAAATATAATAGTTTTCTGTTCAAATGACAAATCATAGAAATCCAATACCTAAACTTTTCAAAGTAACAAAAACCCGTAAATACAATTATTTGCAAGTGAAAATGGATTTAGCCACTCCAAAATAAACGGTTCCTATATAGTTATGAAAAAAAAAAATCAATTATGGTTATAGAATAATACCTAATACTTTATGTATATTTTTCTTTAATTGCTGAGTGCTTTCATAATCAGTGATTTCATCTTCAGAGCTCATTCATAAAATAATGAATTTTCACTTTTTTTGCTCATAAGAGATTTGGTCCATTTTTCTATTATAGTTGGGTGAGCTAACCACAAATAAAACCAAACTATGTTTACTCTGATTAAAAAGAATTACGATAATTTAAAAATAACTAAACAATTATTCATTAGGATTGATGAAAGAATCAAGGAACTCTATCTATGCATAAACATTTAATTACTATTTCTGTCAAATGAAATGACATTATTATTTAAAATGCGATCTGCTTCAGTGTGGGTTTTATGAAATGCACCCCACTCGGACTTGAAGGAAGGGTGACTTAGACTCAGACTTACCCGCTTCGACACAGAGCAGAGGACCAAGCAGGCAAGAGGGATTGGTAGTTTTGGTAACACAGATTCACTACCCCATTCAGGCCAAGTAAATTCATAACTCCTAGAGGCTATAATCAGCAGATTTTTTCTACTTTTATCTATCTTACACTTCAAGCCCTTATTATGCAATTAACTCTCAGATTAATTTTTACAAAAATTGAATATCAAGGTTTTGCTTTTCCTTGGGGGAGAAAACAGCAGACTGTAAACATAATGCAAACAATTATGAAAATAAGTTAAAAGCCAATTAATAAATATCATTCTATCACCTAGCAACACTTAATAAAATTTAGTTAAGTCTCTTGGAAGAGGAATAGGTTATTATCCTAACACTTAAAAGTCCCGTTAAAATAGTTAAAATAAATAGTAAATAGTAAAATATTAGATAATAATAGTAATCGTTAATTACTTTTAATTAAGCTCATGCATCATCCGTAGAAAATAATCATTTATCAATTAAAATGATTAATGTGAGATAAATATTTTCTGATTTGTTGATGTATGCATTTATTCAATAGTGAATTGTTCTCTGTCATGATGAACAGATAAATTTTCTACGCGAACGACTTTCAATCCACTCAAATACAGTTAAAGAACTTTATTTTTATATTATTTGATTGCATTCTGTTAGTTAAGGGGCAATTTCGAATTAGCTAGCCTTCTCAATTATTTACCATAACTATGTCAGTATTATTTTTACCATTTACATATTTTCAGTCATGAACGAACGAACCCTTCTAATGATTTAAAAAAAAATAAAAATAAGTGTCGTTCACTATTATTTCAAAATTGCAAACTTATTAGGGAATATAAATGTCTTCCCTTCTTCCTGCAAAGTGACACTTTATTTACTAATTTTTTCTAGAATATATGCATATTATTATGCCATCAAATTACAAGATGTTTTATAAGCAGAAAGTAACAAATTAAAAAAAAATTGAAAAACTCCGAGCATAAGACGATATATTCGTCTGCTTCGGAGGTTAGAAACTCGACACTTGTGCGGGGAATTTAATAACTTATCCCGGTAGCGTAAATGGAAAACGCACCGGCCCAGATAGCAGGAGATCCAGGTTCCTGGCTGGGACAGTTAGATTTTTTATTCTGTTTCCTAGCACTAAAAATTGTTAAAATTTACGTGGAATTAACTACCACAAAAAAAAAAGATATTTATAAAACCTATATGATTACATTTTACAATTAATCTGTTCTATACATGTTTTCCGTAAAGCAAATAATAAGATAAATACTTAGATCTTACATTTTGGTTTCTTTCTACATATCTTCGCAACAAATTTAGTTAGATTATTATAAAATGGCAGAGTTAGTGCGTATATAGACATATAGATGTGTGCAAATTTTTTAGCTGGTCCAATATTTATTTTAAAGGAATCTGCAACAAATATCCTGATTAAGCAGAAACATGATTGGTTTACTCAAGTTGAAGTGTGTTCCACTTCTGCTATCTTCTTTGCAGGTATAATATTGGGAAAAGTAGCCAAATGTGGCGAGAAAATGGCTCCTTTGATCAGTGCAGTCAGCTCTTAAGAGTCCTAGAGCTTCCATCTAACATATGTTTGGAAGGCAGCCGACGTCATTTCTTCCACAAAGTTTCTGAAACCCCGCAAACTAAGTAGAACCTCTAAGTCGCGACTTATGGCGCGTATTGGCTGGGATGGGGGGGTTCCGGATAAGGCTCAATTTATTCCTCCCGACAATGAAATTCATCCTTGGCCCTTATTGATTTTCCTTTAACAGCAAAGTGATTGGTGGGCTTGGCACTGCCTACTTCATTATGACTCTGCAATTTTCTCTTTTGAAATGAAGAATAAATCGTCCCCGTGAAGTTAAAGGAACAATTTCAACACATTTAATTTATATTTTACCTTTAAAATTGAATTTTTATTAATTTTAATTTAATTTACTTTTAGGTGTAATTTTTATTTTACATATTTTTAGGAAAAGTATACAATAAACAAATAGTGAGCAGAATTAGTGAACGCATTGTTACAATAACTTATTTATTTAAAATAAGGTTATTATACATAACTTTTGTTTATTTAGTATATTATTTCATTAGTAAGTCTAAATTATTCACTATAAGATAATGTACGAATGGAAAAGTTTATTTATAATATATTCCTATTTATTTATGTATGAGGCTGTATTTATTCTTATTATTCCATAATTTACATATATTTGTTAAACATTCTCCACTTTCTATATGGATACATGGACACCACTTAATTGCCAATACTAACTTTATTAATAAGAATGCATAAAAATAATTCATCCGAACATTTGCAGCCCCTTTAAAAATTTCTACTCATTTTTGGTAATATTTAAATATTTGTATATACCACATTTAATAGAGGCTGGCATTTTATAGTTTATAATTGTATTTTCAATATGATTCCTTTCATACTCATGGCTTTCTCCGGATTTTATATTTAGTCATTTACCATAAAGAAAACGGGAAATATGGTTAGTTTGCGAAGCTCCTATGTGACTTGATCTAAGGCCTAGAGAAAATTCAGAATTAGCAGTAAATAACTATGTGTCTAAAAAGTATATTTTAATATAATTTTAAATATATACTTCCCAGTTTCAGATAATAACGGTAGCGTCAAATGCAGATTTCTGAAAGAAATGTCTAAACAATTTATCGCCTGATATTCAATAATCGCTGATTCTTGTGAAAATGTAGCAATACGACGATGTAGTACACGTGTGATTAATGCCAACATCCCGAGTGCAGCGCACGAGAGCACTAAGCCACAGGGGACTAGCTGGTATTTCCATATCGCCACTACACCCTTATCTTTGTGTCGCGTTATCCTGTGTGGATTTATGTGGGGAGCCCGGATCGGACGGAGATAAACAGGGTTGGATTTCGTTAATTATTCACTTCGAGACCCCCCCAACGGACGTTTTCGACAGTGATTTCACAGCCTCTGTCACTGCTGAAGAGCTTGAAATGTTAAATAGCCATCATTTTTGGAAACACTCCTCTGACTAAATATTATGAATTTCATGTATACACAAACACACACACACGCACATATATATAGTATGTAAGTGTGTGTGTGTGTGTGTGTGTGTGTGTGTGTGAGAGAGAGAGAGAGAGAGAGAGAGTGTGTGTGTGTGTGTGTGAATGTGTATGCGTGTGTGCGTGCGTGTGTGTGTGATGTGTATGCGTGTGTGCGTGCGTGTGTGTGTGTGTGTATATGTGTATGTATATATATATATATATATA
>KZ807743.1:171306-185279 GCA_000696205.2 Oncopeltus fasciatus | reverse complement strand
TATATATATTTCTCTCATCGATTTCTTTGTTATTTCCCCTATATGGTAGTTTCTATTTCAATTTTTTTTTTCATCCTTCCATTTTATATTTACCGCATTTTTATTTATATTATGTTTACTGTAGTAATCTAAAAAAACAAACTTAGTACACTAAATAATATTGAAATTATACGCTGCATCCATAGATGGTAGGTCTTAAACAATAATAAAATTCTTCAGTAGAAGGTTATTAAACTGGGAGAAATAAATGAATATATAACTTTGACAATCCCTTTATTCATATAGTTTCTATCATGTCTGCTCGTGTATGCAAGAGGTGCATTCAAAATGTCCTCTTGATCTAATGACATTCTATACGTTTCTATAAAAAATAAATAAGGAAGTTGAATGTTAAAGGCCGTTACGGAGGTTCTCCGTTATCAAAGCAAATTCCTCATGTTAAATTAAAGATGGACATAAATAAAGGTAAATGAAGAAATTAAATTCACAAGCCGGAGAGAACGGTGAGTGTAAAACGTAAAAACACAGTCATGAATTTCTACCTCTATTACTCCCACTGCCCTGAAGAATGTCTGAAAATTAGGCTGAAAAAGCTGTTGAGAATAATAAAACCTTGAAAAAAATTAAAAACGAATTTCCGACCAATCTTTCCTCTAAAACCACTAAGTTTTGCTTGATTGGCTGGGAACCTGTGGGAAACATTTGTCCATCGTATTTACATTCGAAAATTTCTTCCTCGACAAGCATTTAAAGTAAAAATGACATGGAGCAAAATCATTATTTAACTTTGTACAAATTTTTTGTATACTTTCAAACCCTTCTTTTCCCTTACCGAATTACAACAAAAAATGAATTTTTTCCAGAATTTTAATTAAAAAGCCTAAATACTGTATTTTATTTTAATACTTCAAAAAGAAGAAAATTACTCAATACTCGAAATCAAATTCTTACATATCTCTCATAGTATTCGATTTTTCGTATAGTATAAGTATATTGTATAATATAAATATTTTGAAATTATATTTTACTTCTATTTTATTCTAAATTTTATTTGAAACGGTAATAATAAGAAAGATGTTAGGATTTTAAATTTTGGTCTCCTTCCAAGTCTATCCACACCCTTAAACTCATTGAATTATGTGAAAGAAGAAGTCTGATTGGCGGATTCGCTTTCATTTTTTTTAAATTGGGAACGCTAGTGAGCGCAATGACACACACGCACACTCACACACACACACACACAAATATTTTAAATGTTTAATATATATCTATATAACATATTTAAATGTTATATGTTTAATTTAACATATATTCATAAAATAGTATTCTATTTCTTAGGTGCTACAGGCTTATTTTATAATTTATAAGTAGGAATAAGAAGTTAAAATAAAAATCACTTTCCATGTTATATAATAGAGAGACAAGCTGTCTTCTTTGCCAAAGATGTGTAGGACATGTTGGAAAGGGAATCATATTTATTCTTTGCCCCTGTCTTTCTTTTCTTTTTATAATAATGGGAAAAAGTCCCCTCCACCCCCACCCCCGGCCTTTGATATATAAAAGCAGCTTTTCCCGTGAATATAGGGCACTAACATTCAATACCAGAAACAACTTGTTTAAAGAAAAAAATACGTATATATATATATATATATATATATACGATTTGTAGCGNAGTTATAATATTTTTCTTTGTCTTTTACAACTCTCATTCTCTTTTCAGCCCAGAAGAAGTTATCACACGATGTGCGAAAGCTCGGCATATAACAACAATTTGACACGGTCCAACCCGGAAGAAGAAACGGTAAAGACTTCTGACGACCGTCGAAGCCTACATGAACATCCTTCATCTTGTTACAAGAATCTTCAGTTTTGTAATAAGCAAAATGTCTTATGATTATAAATATATCACAAGACATTTTGCTTATTACGAAACTGAAGATTCTTGTAACAAGCTAAAGGATTTTAGGGTAAAGGAAGAGGTTTATGAGATTATGATATATAATATCATTATATATATATATATGTGTGTGTGAGTGTGTGTGAATTCCATTAAAGATATACATAAATAAGGCTAAATAGCACATACAACTTATGTATTTGATAATATTAATAAAACGTAGGTTGACTGTAGTGAAAGAGTATACTAAAGTGAAGATATAAATTGTTTAATGTAACTATTTAATGTATGCCATGTTCCAGATAGACTCAATTGGTCTGATTTAACTTACGGAGGACATGCTTTACTTATTTGCCATTTGTCAATATGTAAATCACCACTACTGATTTGATAAACTCCAAATACTAAAACAAACAAATCCTCTCATACTCATAAACATACATACATAATTATATACTATTTACTAAATATTAATTTAGTAGCAAAAGCAAAAATAATTCAAATAGGTATTCACACAGGACCAGTGTCGACTAAGTTAATTCAGCAGCATTGTTAATAATGAATATGAATTAAAAATTTGATTTTTCTGATCCTTATAGCTAATGTTTTGATTGCACCTCTCGTTCTGAACTATTGTAATGGCATTTCACCCCACAGCTAGCATCAACATATCCGGCATATGTCTTCAACCAGTGCTGCTCACTCCGTCAGACACGTATTCCTCGGTGTGACTGGTATGCTGTGAGTATAGATGAGACTCCCATACCGGACTACTTTGAGGCGTTTTTCAGGCTCAGCAAATAAATTCCGTGGTATTAGCCAAAGCTTGCGAATGAAGCCCATGCACTCGTACAAGCATCCTCTTCGACTCCGCCTTATCCAAGAGGATCAAACTTCCACGTCTTATATACTTCATGTACGCATAGAAATATAATATTAATATTAAAAATATCCCCTGGAATTAATGTATATTTAATGATACAATTGTAAAATATAAATACATGTACAAATTATATAATCTTAATCTATTTACCACCCATTTAGGTTTGTCAGATAAATACAGGATAAAACACACGGGCTGACGCATTTCAGGAAAAAAAAATCGGTTAAACATCATACAGTAGCCGAAAAAGAATACTAAATTATAAACAATTAATGAGAGGGAATAGAATATAAAAAACTATCTGTCCCAGCCAGGAATCGAACCTGGATCTCCTGCTATCCGGGCCGGCGTGCTTAACCATTACACCACCAGGACGCGTTAGTTGTCTCATTCAATGCCCTCTACAATAGCAAGAGCCTAACCCACGATAAAGGCGAGAACTTCGTCTTGTACTCGAGGGAGCTGACTTGTCAAGTAATGGTTAAGCACGCCGGCCCGAATAGCAGGAAATCCAGGTTCGATTCCTGGCTGGGACAGATAGTTTTTTATATTCTATTACCTCTCATTAATTGTTTTAAATTTACGTGGGATAAAATACCACAACCAAATAAAATATTTATAAAGAAAAAATACTAAATTATATTCAGCCCGATGATGAAAGACCACTGCTGGAAATACCCGCCATTAAGATGTGGAAGACAGCCTATAACGACTGTTTCATACAGGTATATTGATTATATATTCATTAGTGCAGGTGAAAACAAATCTATAAATTATTATGTAGTCTGGATATGGAATAATAGACATAAATTCTGACAGGACAAATTGATGAACAATTATTATTGACCGAACCCCAACTAAAATCATCTAAGAAGATTAACTACGTCCCCAAACAATTTATACAAGAGTACCACCCTATTAGTTGATTGCACTTCTTCGGAAAAATCTTTTGAATAAAACAATAAATCACAATTAGCAAGATATTTAGTAGATTAATCTTATATAAATTAAAACAAATACACAATTGTGTGAAATACAACACATACTTTTACAAAATAAGTGCTATTATATAACACAAAACTTGCACTAGTGAAAAACAAAATATAAGACTTTATTGATTTTTCTGTATTTAACTAAAGATATCAATATTGGTTGGTCTTGTTTGGGATTTAAAGTAGGTTTTGAAGGAGATATAATACTAAAACTTTTAAACAAATTAATGTGAGGGAATAGAATAAAAATGTATTCTATTTGACTAGCATTAATTTGTTTAAAATTTACGAGGGATAATATACAACAACAAAATTATTATTTATATGATACAAAGTTTTCCTATTTCTTTGTTTTTTCCCTATAGTTTATATTCCTAATTTTTGTCATCCTTTTATTTTATTTTTACTGCATTTATATTTATATTAAGTTTACCGGTAATATTTTCTAACAAAAATATATGTTAAATCTTAAACAATAATAAAATTCTTTAGTAGAAGGTTATTAAACTGGGAGAAAGAAATGAATATATAACTTTGACAATCCGTTTATTCAGATAGTTTCTATTATGTCTGCAAGTCGTGTATGCAAGACATGTAGGACGAAATTCCTACATAGGAGGGGAGGTTTCGTTACGGTTCTAGTGGGCAAGCTGTCATCGCTCAGAAAACACCCTCACTTGTTCTGCGTCGTTAAACATGGGCGCTAATACCTCGGTATCGTACCCTGACTAAAACCGATTCAGTTCCACCCCCCCCCCCCCCGGCCTAAGTCAATACCAGTATATCTTGATACATCCCCAGCAAATCAATCAATATACTCACAGGCACTCACTCGGAAAAGCACTTTAACACACTCTCTCACATATTTATCTCTAGTCAGTACTCATTCACACATTTACAATACAAAGCACCCACCTGTCTCCCATACCGCGTTTTCTGCTTTACGCCTACCTAAATAACCTTTTTTCTTTTTAGAATAACCCTTACAGAAATCAACACGACAGTGCAACATATTTATATATTTGAGCCTCACTTCACAACTTCATTTCAGAGTTATTTCAAGCACTTAACGTACGTAGAATGTAAGTCACAATAACACGACTTACATATGTCATTCCTATTGGACCTCTTTACTCTTTAACTCACTTGCTTTTATACCACTTTTAATCTGATAAACCTCCTTCTTAACTATAATATCCTTCATTTTTTTTTCTTTACCGTTTCTTCTTCCGGGTTGGACCGTGTCCAATTGTTGTTATTTGCCGAGCTTTCGCACATCATGTGATGGCTTCTTGAGGGCTGAAAAGAGAATGAGAGTTGTAAAAGAGAGTTATTATATTTTTCTTTGTCTTTTACAACTCTCATTCTCTTTTCAGCCCAGAAGAAGTTATCACACGATGTGCGAAAGCTCGGCATATAACAACAATTTGACACGGTCCAACCCGGAAGAAGAAACGGTAAAGACTTCTGACGACCGTCGAAGCCTACATGAACATCCTTCATCTTGTTACAAGAATCTTCAGTTTTGTAATAAGCAAAATGTCTTATGATTATAAATATATCACAAGACATTTTGCTTATTACGAAACTGAAGATTCTTGTAACAAGCTAAAGGATTTTAGGGTAAAGGAAGAGGTTTATGAGATTATGATATATAATATCATTATATATATATATATGTGTGTGTGAGTGTGTGTGAATTCCATTAAAGATATACATAAATAAGGCTAAATAGCACATACAACTTATGTATTTGATAATATTAATAAAACGTAGGTTGACTGTAGTGAAAGAGTAGTTATCTACTGCAGGAATTAATTGATGAGTATAGTAGTTAACAACTATTTTAAAAAAAGAGAGAGAGAAAATGGTATATTGTTAGAATTTGTAAAATGCCACAACAACCCAAAATAAATGAACATCCTTTAGAAGGCCCGGAGCATTGATCCTATTTGGGATTTGCGGGATTTGTCAAGATAAAGGAAGCCGAGATCTGATTTCCATCAAGATAAAGGAATCCATTTTCCAGGATAAAATACGCAATTTAAAAGGAAATCGTATAGTCAGGCAAAGTATTCAGTAAAATTAGAATCTGAATTCAATTTGAATCGTATTAGATATGCATTTAGTGTCCCCCTTTCCTTTAGTCTTAATAGCTTAAATAATTTCATTCACAATAGTATAGAAAAGCAAATATTCGTTTTTTTAGCAGATTTTCTTAAAAATAATCTTCCTATTCATGTCGGCACTGCGACACAATTTTCTAAAAAAATATTTTCAAATTTTAATTGATAAAATATGTAGAAACCTAATTCGGCATTCATTCTTTCAAACCGTTGGGTAAGTTCTTTAATGGCAGAAATCTATTGAAGGGGAGGGTATTAGAGAGACAACAAATCAAAAAACAACATTTTAACTTATAAAAACAATTGTACTGCATAAAATGTATTACATTGGTGTAAAAGGAATTTCCTAACATTTATATTCCAAAACATACTACTGTAGAAAAAAACACTGTATTGAATGTATTAAAATCTACAAAGGGCTCACAATAAGAAACATATTTAATAATGGAGGTAGCGTCTGCCCTCATATTTTCTGTCAGTGGGTCTAGAACCATCTTCAGTGACAGGAAAAGCGAAAAAAAAAGTTTCCTTTTGTAGCTCTGTATTAAACTGTTAAATTAGACAGTTACTCTTACTTAAGTCTACATTTAATTAAATATGTTTAGTCAACACAACTATTGTAATTGTCCTAAGAAATCATTATCATAATCACACCTCAAAGTTTTAATTTTACGTTTTGACACACATTGACCCTGAAAAATGCATAAAACGCTTACATTTATTCCAGAATAGCCTTTTTTGTTTCAAATTTTATTTGTTTATTTTAATATGTATTTAATGTTAATAATATCTATTATAAAATTGAAGAAAATTAAATAAAGCAATTTAAGCTATATGGACTTCTCTTTGAGCCAAAAATCATGGAAAATACTAAACCTGCAACGAATGTTTAAACTAAATTCACTACTTGACATACTTTGTCATTCAAAGCTCACCAGTGAAAACATATGTTGAACTGTAACAAAAGAGATACTTAACCCACAAAAAAATTACTAACGAAGTATCTTCGGAATATCATGAAGGCATATGCAAGACATTCCATATAAGAAAATATCATTTAATAAAATTGATTAAATCAGTAGCTTCCCAGAAATTAAGTGTACCGTAGTAAGACATTTTTTTACTTGGCCTTAAGCTAAAAAATATTTGACTAAATTTAGATCATCTGTTTCGATGATGTGTCTAATTTCATATGAGCATAATCAATATAGCATTATTAGCCTAGTTCGGTTTTCAAAAATTTTATAGAATAATAACTATATAATAATATTACCAGAAAACTAATTTAAAATAGATTTATTTGAGTTTATTTAAGTAAAAAAATAATTTTTTTTAAATACTTTTATGTCAAGAAATTATTGGCTCTGTTTTTTGTATTTCTAGGATTACGTGTCATATTTAGATTATTCTCAATAATATTCACGTAGGCTTCCACGGTCCTACCTAAGACATATTTACCAATACTTCTTCCGGGTTCAACCGTGTCTTGGAGTTTCAATTCATGTTAATTTTCCATTCAGCCCTGAAGATACCATCAGACGATGTGCAAAAGCTTGGCACCTAAAAACTCCAAGACACGGTTGAACTCGGAAGAAGTATTGGTAAATATTCTCAATAATATTATACTAGCATGCTAATTACAATAAAATAAAAACTGGGAGAGAAGTACTTGATTGGAAGCCATGTAATTTTTCCGGCTTATCCTATGATCATTTCATAGTTATAGTTCCTAATTGAATGTGTATGTCATACCTTCACAAATTTATTCCTGCTTACTGATAAATAAGAAAAAATTTGATTGGTGAGTCCCACCTTAACACTTAACATCTATAATTTTAAAAGTAGGAAATGACTTCTGCAAAAGCTTTATCTGAATTATCAAGTTTCAAATTTTAAAAAAATTATTTGATATAATGCACGATTATATATATATATATATATATACGATTTGTAGCGTGAGGATCGGTGAAAATATAGAAAATGTTTCGAAAAAGCTTTTATAAGTACATCTTCAAAATAGTTACAGAATTCGCTAGAAGTAATGTTGAAAAATTTGTCAAAATTTTAATTCACTAGTCTGCATTTGGAGTTTCTACGTGAACGACCTCTGGCTCGCCACCTAGCAAACAGATCGGCTTTCCTTCCATTACAGCACTTTTTTTTCTTCTTTTTTTTTTTGGTCTATGAGGACATAGTAGAGTTATTTTTGATGGCCATCGCAAACTTTTGCCTATGGCAGCGTACAGCAAATTTTAGAATATCCTCAACACGATGTAGATACGGGTCTTCAGTTTGTCTTATCATGGTAATTTCCCCATTGCTATTCTTAAACCCTTGTTTAATAAACTCGTCATTATTCATTAAAAAGTTAAAATTTCTGTATAATTTTTTAAAATTTCAAAGTGAACCTCAATCAATAAATGCCCTTAAGTATATTACAATTGAATGCTAAAAAATTTTCTTATATTTAATTTTTTTTAAATACTTTTATGTCAAGAAATTATTGGCTCTGTTTTTTGTATTTCTAGGATTACGTGTCATATTTAGATTATTCTCAATAATATTCACGTAGGCTTCCACGGTCCTACCTAAGACATATTTACCAATACTTCTTCCGGGTTCAACCGTGTCTTGGAGTTTCAATTCATGTTAATTTTCCATTCAGCCCTGAAGATACCATCAGACGATGTGCAAAAGCTTGGCACCTAAAAACTCCAAGACACGGTTGAACTCGGAAGAAGTATTGGTNAAAAATAATATAAAAATTTCAATTATTAAATATAAAAAATACAAAGTTTTGTCCATACTGACTATTTAAATTTACTTTACTTTATATGCGACAAATAAGCAATCTGAGGATTAGTATAATTTAGCAGTTCTAATAACTCCCACCTTTCAAAGCTGCGTGACAGCTTAATTAAATTAAATCCTCCAGCCTAATATCGTTCAATAATATTAAATATTACTAAATTGAGATTGCAATTTATACTACGATAATCATTCGTGTTTTCTTTATTTCATATTTGAACTTTTTTCAGCCAATCCCTTGTTTGAATTGTTTAATAAGCAACGGAGAACGAGGAGATATACATGCATGGATTCATACAGATCACCCACCCCCCCCCACATACTTACGTATATATGTATATATATACAACATGAAGAGGAACAATAACTTAGTCTAATTTCCCATTGAGTTCTAACGAGACTAGTAGAAGGGGATTTCCACAAGACCGACAGAAATTATGGAAGGATGCAAGGACATAAATAATAAATATGAGAGGGGTAAGTGTTTCCCCCTGGGGCAGCCCCAGGTTACGCCCTCTCAACTCCTCAGAATGGAGTCTAAAAGCCATTGAAAAGGGGTAGATTGCACAGTTAATATTCCATCAGGAGGAGAGTGTAGTAGCCTCTTTCAGTAACTCATATGATTCAACTGCACCCATTGATTACATAAAAATGTTAGAGGATATTTTAGAAATTTATATCTAATTGCAAATTATGTGAAGTTAAACAATAAATGATATGCATGTATTACTGACTAGTATGAGCAGAGCGTTATTATTCTTTAAATATTAATTTAGTTGTGGTTTATTATCCCACGTAAATTTTAAACAATTAATAAAAGGGAATAGAATAAAAAATCGATCTGTCCCAGCCACGAACCAGGATCTCCTGCTTTCAAGATAGATAGATAGTAAAGGTAGTAAATGCACCGGCCCGTATAGCAGGAGATCCAGGTTCGAGTCCTGACTGGGACAATTAGATTTTTTATTCTGTTCCCTTGCACTAAAAATTAGTGGAATATTAATTTTATTTTATGATTGTCAATTTTCTATTTACTGCATAATAATATAGATGTTTACCAATGAATTTGATATTTTAGTACTGAATGTTCTTATTGGGAAAAAATTGGAAAAGAAAATGTCAGAGAACGTAAAGTGAATAGTTGATGAAAGATTTTTTTTTCAAGAGAGATACTTAAGACATTGCCCTTAGGATATAGTTTTGAAGAGCTCCCTTCATCAATTTTAAATCACTACTCTTAGTCAGCGTAGATATCAATATTTTCATTTTTAAATGTCCCCTATCTAAAATTTTTATTTTCTCTATAATCAAATAGTCTTATTAATAAATAAAAAATATAATAACAAACAAAATTGAAATGTCAACAAGAAAAATTCTCAGTTAAATTATATTTACCGAAGGATTGGAATTTATATTCTTCTATTTGACGTTTGTACACATCTTTTAATAGAATGTATCGTTACAAGTCGTCGAAAAATGATAAAATATGCTTATGAATGATAAATACTGTTTGGGATGCTTAGTTTTTGGGTTTTAGTGCAAAGAATTGCTTATAAAATGGCAAATTTACAGAACAAATATGTGTTAGCCAAATACATATAAATAAAAACCTATTAATGCACGATATAAACTATAGAAGCAATAAAAAGTTACCAAGGATCCAATTCTTGCAACAGTACATTTCCAATACTTTCTGTATTGGTGTGTAATACTTCTAATTATTTTCATTGTCTTTAACATTTTCTTCCTGTGTTCCTATCAGCGTGAATGTGATATCTGACTAAGAGCTATGTGAGATCCACTGTTCATGAGATACAACTCTTATCAATCATTCGAAAGCATGAGATATCACCTTTACGGCGAAAGACATAAAGAAGGAGAATTAATATAACAAATTCAACAGTTTACGAAACATATTTTGTAGGGTGTACAGACGGCCAGATTTTTCATTCTTAGAGGTTTTTTTATTCGATTTTCTAATTATTCATTTCCTACAGGATAAAAATTGCATTTTGTTATTTTTATTTACATTATCTATAATATAATTACAAAACAAATCTAAACGATCTGAAAAAACTAAATCATTATTTTTCATTAAAATTTGATGTTTTGCATTTTATTATACATAATATATATATTAAAAAAATAATATACTAAAATAAAGCAAAAAAAAACCACCTCTAGTTAACGTTAATTTTTGGAGCTTTAATATCCTGTACTATGTTGGTTGTTAAAACAAAATGTGCAAAATTTAAATACAATAAGAATAGGTAACATGATAAAAAAAATTTTTTTTTTAAACAAGTAGATTCTGAAATAAAGTGATAATGTAGCAATTTTTAGTGGAAGGGAACAGAATAAATATTCTAACTGTCTCAGCCAGGACTCGAACCTGGATCAGCTGCTTTCCGGGCTGGTGCATTTTCCATTTCTGCTACCGAGACAAAAAATTCCCTTGCACTAAAAATTGTTAAAATTTACGTGGGATTATATACCACAAAAAAAAAAGATATTTATAAAAGTGATAATGTAGGTTTCGTTTTATTACATCAATATATATATNTATATATATATATATATATATATATATATATATATATATATATATATATATATATATATATATATATATATATATATATATATATATATATATATATATATATATATATATATATATATATATATATATATATATATATATATATATATATATATATATATATATATATATATATATATATATATATATATATATATATATATATATATATATATATATATATATATATATATATATATATATATATATATATATATATATATATATATATATATATATATATATATATATATATATATATATATATATATATATATATATATATATATATATATATATATATATATATATATATATATATATATATATATATATATATATATATATATATATATATATATATATATATATATATATATATATATATATATATATATATATATATATATATATATATATATATATATATATATATATATATATATATATATATATATATATATATATATATATATATATATATATATATATATATATATATATATATATATATATATATATATATATATATATATATATATATATATATATATATATATATATATATATATATATATATATATATATATATATATATATATATATATATATATATATATATATATATATATATATATATATATATATATATATATATATATATATATATATATATATATATATATATATATATATATATATATATATATATATATATATATATATATATATATATATATATATATATATATATATATATATATATATATATATATATATATATATATATATATATATATATATATATATATATATATATATATATATATATATATATATATATATATATATATATATATATATATATATATATATATATATATATATATATATATATATATATATATATATATATATATAAATTACGTGAATATATGTGAATTATATATGACTGAATGAATGTCCCATTTATTCCTCGGCGCAATGTAAGCCTAATTCAGCTGAATTTTTCTCCTTACTGTCTATTCCTACTTGTAAGACTAAATTAGGATTCGATAAAAATGAAATTATTGAGTAGTATGATGTCTTTTCTCAAATAATGCTTAAAGAAAACAAAATAAGAATTTTTGTTGTCCCTAGCTCAAGGTGACATATTGATTTATTTAATATGTTCCAAGATACGTGGTTAAGAGTGTATAAATGTGAATACAGATATAATATCATTCCGGAAAAAAATATTAATTATGATCCAGAAATTTTGTTGGTAAAGAAAGATAAAATCAAGAAATAAAATTAATGAATCGTATTGTGGGGAGCGATGGGTCCGGAGAACAATGTTAATGTCATACATTTTTGTGAAATGTATCGGTATTTTAGAGAAAGAAAGATGAGGCTTGGTTTAAATGGAATATCTGGAGCAGAATGAAGGCTAAACCAGATTTTTCACTTTGGTTTGGGGAGGATGAGTAAAATCCCTGTATTCCACTAGGTTCCACGTTTATTCGGCTCAACTTGAAGATTAAACATTTTAACAGACGACCGAACCCCCCAGAACGGGATTGGCGGGGAGGGGGTGAGGAGGGCGAAGGGGAGGAAACCCTTGTAATTTCATCTGCTTGATTTAGACACTGATGTCAGGCAAGTTTTTTTTTTTTTTTCGCTCTACTGGCATGTCAGCCTTCACTTTTGAAAAAACTAAAACTGATATGTTCCTTTTCTTTTTTTTTTTTACTGAGCTCTTACTGTCTCTCTTTCTCTCTGTCTCTTACTGTGGATTTAGTTTTTTTTTTTACGTCTTTAAAATCTTTTGTTCCTTCCTACACACTGAAACATTCTCTACTGGCTCCCTCACTCTTTCTCTCTCTCTCTCTCTCTCGAAAAACATATTTTCGGATTCTAGAAGAACGTATCAATTAAGGAAGTTCAAAAAAAAATTATTCTTGTTCTTTGTAGACTTTGTTAAGATCCTAAAAAAAAACATATTTACCACGGATTTTTGTTACGAAAAAAATATGTATAATTAATTATGAACTTAATATTCATATGCAATTGCAAAATATACGTCAAGCAGGAGTGGCTCAACTTAAGGGATTACTTTAGTATCACTGTTGAAGAACTCTTGTATATTGGACATGCCCTGTCATGTAATTCTACATACTTCTAAATACTTATTTTGTCAAAATAAAATCCTTCGTTGAGTTTCAGAACTCAAAACTAAATATTGTAAAAGCTAATTTCAAAAATATTTTTACTCACACTAGCACTTATAGAAGTTGTAAATCCTGTTCGTCGGATCCTGTCCAGAAAGGAACTTATCCTTCATTTTTAGATATGAGAGTGACATGCTAGTTGAGTTTCATTGAGAAAGAGAAATAAATACAAGGATTTTACATCATAAGCTACAATTTCCAATTGAGGTGCACCTCCACCTTTAACTATTCAAAATCATTCTGTAAATATCTCTTTTATGAATACCAATCTGTGTTACATTTAATTAATTTTGACTAAACATTACTATCGCTGCATGGAAACATTTTTCATTTAACTCCACACTCTTATTTTTAATCTTGGTCCATTTTAATCTTGAACTTTTTTTTTTTTTTTTTGTATTTTGTGTCTTTCAGATCGTTGACAAACATACACAAGGTTAATTTTTGGAGCTTTA
>KZ807743.1:128051-140089 GCA_000696205.2 Oncopeltus fasciatus | reverse complement strand
ATATATATATATATAAGAGACCCTGTAAGACAAAAAAAATATCAAAATACTAAACCCGCAGCACATATTTTTATTAAATTCGCTCAATGACGTTTTCTCTTTATAAAACTTCGATTAAGTGCAAAATTACATTAATAACCTATTAAGTATTTTTTTGATATAATAAACGCATTATAATAAATAATAAACGCAATACACATTTATACGAAATTCGTTTCTTAACGCACCTCCTGCGTCATACGGTCTTAAGATAATTCTTTTCGACGAAGTTAGCTAATTTACATATTTCTCGAGTCATAAATGTATTATCACTTTGTAATCATGAACAAATTCGTGATGAATAACACCTTAAAAATTTCAAAAAACGCCAATTTTAATTTTATTTTTTTTTTTTTTTTAAATCTTATATCAGAATGATTTTCAATAAATTTTTACAAATATCTAGCCTCTTAGCTAACTTCTGAGGACTAAGTTCATGAGTAACCAGTATACAGATCTTTTTCACCTTTCTCATAAATTGTGACTAAAACTATCTTTCGGCACTCCACACTCTCTTTCAAGTTTTCAAGTTCTTTTGGACCGGTTGGACTCAACAGCTTCCTGCAAAACCTCATCAATATGCATTTTTTGACGTCATCTCCCCACTCTTCTCTTTGAATATGCCACATAGAGAGTATGCCAGTACATTTTATGTATAATATACCTAAAAGTAGTTTTCATTATATAATTTTATTTTCAATGTACACTATAATTTACACTTTATTTATACAAAAAGAACCGATTTATTCCACCAATCAAAATCTAGTAATGAGGTCCTAAATTTCATTAAGATAAGATCGTCCTCTACAAAAGGTTTAATTTTATTATAGAACATTATTGACAATAATTATAAAGTTTTTAATTTTCAGACATTTAGGTAACTTATAAAAGCTAACTATATACTACTATACTATAACTGTAGTATTTATTTATCTTATATAATATACAAATATACTATTAGAGCTCTATCATTGCCCGAAAGATCCATAAAGAACTTTCTTTTTTGCCGTTTAAGCCTGAACCACACGACTCCAACTTTTCACTTTCCATGGGGCACATAAGCTTTAGACGTATGGCCACTGGTGGGGGAACTCCGCGAGTCGTAAAAGCGAGAATAACTTCAGCGTCTTTTCTCAAGCTATTTTTCACTTTACTACGCAAGGCTTTGCATCTGGCAAAGAAGTCATGCAGGTAATAGCTGAATGAGGGATTTTTCGACATGTATATAAGACGCAAATGCTGCACTTCCAAAAGCCGCTATTTTATGTCATTCAGGTAATAGCTGAATGAGGGATTTTTCGACATGTATATACGATGCAAATGCTGCACTTCCAAAAGCCGCTATTTTATGTCACTATTTATATTAATTGCATAATTGTTTCATATGGAATATCATTTGTTAGTGTCAACAGTACTTCAAAGATCAATTCAAGTCATTTTTCTTAATGGAAATTTACGCTATGTAGCTTATCGATTTAAACGTTGACCTATTTTAAGCAATGTACAATAAATTTAGTTGAGCTCTGTGAGTGTTCTGATTATGTGACTCTATGAAAAAAAATTTGATGAAGGTTGATTTTCCTTTACGGTTTTCGGCAATAAATGTCTATCAATTGATAAATAAGTATTTCGATGGACAGTAAATACTCCAAAATATTTCCAGTGACAAATAAAAGAGGACTGTGTGATTTTATCCATTGTATTAAAATTAATGCTTTAAATAATTTTCTAATAATATACATGATTCATGAAGTAGACATTAACATTGTGTGCACATTGAGTACACACACACACACATATGTCACAGTTTAAAAAGCTTTAAAAAGTTTGAGTATTTTTCCACAAATTTTGTACTGAAACTCCATGATGAATAAAATGTTGAAACAAATTTCCGGAATAAAAAGACAAGAGGCCTACTGTTTAGACAACAGGGTCGTCAAGGAGTGATCGTATCTCTCTGAAGTAACATTCATGACGTACATAATATTAATTACTATTATATTATCTTTATTAGTCAAGCTGACAATATATTACTAATGTACTTGTACCGGCAAATGAACAAATTTGATTTTCCACAAAAGGATTGAATTTAAATTATAAAAAATATTGTAAAATATGTAAGGGTAGGTAAACATTTTATTTTTTATTTTACTAAACAACATTAAATAATTGTTTAAAAGGCCAAATATTTATATTAGGAATATAAGGCGAAATACCAGCAAAAAAAATTTAGGATTTTTTAGACTTTGTAGCTTGCTTGTGTAAACACAGCTTATTACTATTAACAAGTATAACCCCTATTACTACTCTTTACTTCCCAAACTAGTTTGAGGATTTATTTAGTCCTAGCGTTAAGGCAAATAATGCTTAATGTAAAATTAGTTTCTTAAAGGGAATATTACAGTTGGGGTTTGTTGTTTCTTGTCAGCCCATCATTTCATTCGTAGTAAAGCAAATAGAGCCAGCGTTTTATGCCAGACACATATCACTCCTGGCATATCCAGATCAGACTTTATCTTCAGACGGAGGCAGAGGGCTCCTTGTGCGTTGGGATCGTCTCTCAGCGTGGATATTGTGGTTGGGCCAGAGCTGTAAGAGAGGATCTCAAGGATTTGAGATTTATGTCCCATAAAATCCTGAAAACGTAAGACATTCTTTTACTAGAAAATTGGCTATTCTTCACAAAATTGTAAGAAACATTACCGTAAATAATATATTGTATATATATATGTATATATATNCTTCTCGAATATCGTGTAGTATCGTATTGGACTATATATATATATGTATAACAATAGTTTAATAGGAAACGACATGTATTACATTAACTGTGTGAGATTGCATGGATGCATGAGTGTGTGTGCGGATCTTTTTGTTAGTCTTTATTTCTTTATGTAAAAACAATTTATAAAATAAATCCAATTTAAAGCAATTATTCCACGATTTGTATTAGGATCTACTTGTTTCAAGTTCTCAATGAAAAATAATAAAATATGCAGATATATGCATAAAACAAATTATTTATTCAGCAAATATACACCTTTAGAATACAAAAATATATCTATAATACTGTCTTGCACTCATGGGGGCTGGAAGGCTGAATACTTTAGACCTAATATAGGAAATAATTTTCAATTGCATTGTCACCTTGATTTTAAAAATTAATTGAGTTTTGTACCAGATAAATAGTATGAATTTGATAAATTGATTTGTATATAAAATATATTTATTTCTTATTCAGTAAGTTTAATCAATGAGTAATTTCCATTCTTATTATTTATTTCCGTTCTCATTATTTCTTTTTTTTTTTCTTTTTTCGAATTCATTTCAATATCAAAAATGCCAGAAACACATGCTTTTGAACAAGCGTCATTGAATTATGCTCCTCAAATTTTGATTGGTTTCACCATATAACATTCTATCACAGCTTTATGCAATCCATTTCTAGTTTTTACACATACCAATGCACTATACTCTTTCTTTACATACAATGTATACATCAAAGTATCATATTGTTGAACAAATTAGATTATTATCGCGAAACTCTCGTATTTGAATTTTATTTAGCTATTATTCTGTTTAGTTTATTTTTTCTTCCTTTTTTATGTGGTGTGCAACCGAAATTTCTGATCTGAAAAAATAACAGTTGGAAAAAAAATTTAATGTATATTCTGATGACAAAATAGGCTTGAGACAAATGACAAATCTCGTTGAGAAGTCTATTCAGCTTTACAAATTACATTTTTATTTTTTATTAATACCTTATTTCAAAGCCAAATTTATTGTAAAAGTTACTATCGAAGACTGTAAAGAAGGTTGAACATCTGTGAGGACAGTGGATTAGTTATCATTTATACAATTGGTATAATCCCAGTAGTATAAAATGCTACTTAAAAGCAAATAAAATAAGAACTATCTCAGTCAAGAGGAAAAACCAATCCCTTGCCCAGTTAGGCTGGAACGATTTGTGAGGCCGCTCTCCAAAAACATCCCCTTAGCCATCCTTCACACTTCTTCCCCAATATTATTAGCCCTCGCTACCCTCGGGGCATCAATCAGCCAAGACCTGAGCAAGAAATTCGAGTAGGAAAGCTGGTCTCGCTCACAGGAAACATTGGACTTTTTTCTTTGGGAAATTTTTTTACCGGAGCTTGACAAATGGCCAAATGCTTGAGCTGCCACGAATGGTTAATTCATTTTTAAGGCATTGAGACTCATTAATGATGAAACTTTTAGGGACTATGCAGAACTTTTCCACAAAAACAAAAATTCCTGTGTGCACATTAAAACTAATCTCCATTAGTCTGCTTTATGTTGTAAATATATTACTGGCCTTGTATTCATACAGAAATTATAAAGCTTAAGTTACAATCTCAACATTTTTCTATAATATCACCCCTCCCACGTAAATTCTAAACAATTAATGAGAGGGAATAGAAAAAAAAATCTATCTGTCCCAGCCAGGACTCGAACCTGGATCTCCTGCTTGCCTGGCCCCGGTATGCTATCCATTGCACCACTGGGACAAGCTAGATAACTTATTAAATTCCCACCACAATTGCAAGAGCCTAACCCACGAGAAAGACGAATACATCGTCTTAAACTCGAAGGAGCTGACATTGCCTAGCTATTTGTCGACTCTCTTCATTTACTATTTAGTTGTGGTTTATTATCCCATGTAAATTTTAAACAATAAATGCGAGGGAATTGAATAAAAACCTATCTGTCCCAGCTAGAGCTCGAACCTGGATCTCCTGCTTGCCGGGCCGGTATGCTATTTTTTTTATTCTATTCCCTCTCATTAATTGTAGATTCTTAGATTTGGCAATAATACAACCCCTTAATATGAAGATTATGAAACATCTGCAGACTTGATTTTTATGAAAAAGATCATACATTGGAGATGTCTTGTTAAAATACAGATACATAGATAGTTTACAACTGCGCATGCTATTACTTTCCTAATAATGAAAAGAATGGAGAGTGTTCACTACCAATTTACAACAAAGGATTGATCTTGCATTATGTTATATGTTATATAAACTTCCTAACTACTTGAATACAATAATCGTTTCAATACGTTTCAAATTCATCTCTATGCTAAACGATTGCTGAAAGACTAAATTTATCTTAAAACAGAAAAAGACTATAAAAGAATGAAGAAAATTCTTTATAACTTGCAAACCTTAGAACAATTGAAGCAAACTTATTAATATATTTCTTACAATGTATCTTTTACAAGAATACTATACAACACACACTTAAGACATACATTCTTTCCCTCTATTAACTAAATTATTACCCATTTTTCCATAAATTTGCATTTTATTATAAATTTATTNGAGATGAAATCAGATAATTTTCACAGCGCTGCAGGTAGTAGAAGTATTATATTTATTTTATGACTTTAGGTTGTTAAAAACATATATGTACACTGTACAGTAAGTTTAGTTACTGATGGCTACTTTTTTTTTTTATACTTCCACATGTAGTCAGTCATTTCTTGAACTATGCAAGATTCGATTTATCAATATATTCCTTAACAGATTTTCCATTAAGAAATATGAGCTAATCACGTTTGTATGAAGACGCGTCTTTTGATATTTCCATAATTTTTAAAATAATAAAACAGAATCCTTTCATTTAAAAACTGTAATCTGAGTTGGTTAATGAAAGGAATATGTTAAAATATTCCGAAAGCCGTGTCATTTTACCGAATGGAATAGTAAGAATTTCAAAAACCTGTTAAGAAGGTAAGGGAAGTAAGAGAGGTGAGAAGTTTAGAATTTACCTCTAGCGGGGGGCCTCCGTGGCTTGGAATTTCATTAGTCATTTTAGCACTTATTCCTTTGGAGTTGAACGTTCGCCCTCACTCTGTCCCCTGAGAGAGGATATTACTGACAAGACCAAGTCCCCACCTAAGCAGAGTATGCTGGAATTATAGAAACTAATTTATTTTTACTGAAAAAGAAATTTAAAGGTGTATGGTTTAATTTTTAAAATAGGATTGGGTGCAATATAGATATGCGACGTATTTTAGATTTTATTACTGTTGATTCTGCTTCAGAATTGAGTATACTATTTCCAAAATATAAGCAATGATTGTCCCTACTTTTAATAGCAAAGAACAGCATTGGTTATCTATTTCCAAATAAACGAGAAACCTAGAAATCAAGGAATGTCAGATAGTGCATAATAAGGCTTGCAAAAATAAATACACAAATATTAGTTACGAGTACACATAACACTTAAAACTCCAACTATTTCAGTTTTAAGGAATCACCATCTTACCGTAGTAAGTATTATATAAACATATTGGACATGCTTTTTATATTCCTTTAAAATTTCTTGCATTTTATTAAATTATCATATCATATCATGTCATATATACATGAAAAAATACAATAANAAAGAAAAAAAAATACACATAATTGAAAAACAATTTCACATTTTTCACTGCATCAGTGACAAAAAAAAATCAGAAAAGCAGTCGAATATTTTATGAATTTACGCGATAGAAATTAGGAAACATTATTCTACGTAAGTTAGACCATATAGTGAAATTTATGACTGGAATTATTTAAGAATTACTCTGTTATGAAATACTTGTACTCATTAACATTTTATACATTGTACACAGTAGGTGCGTGTGTGTATTCTGAATATGAACGAAAGTTTCTCTGTAGATCTGATGTACTGACTCAGTTCTAAATGTAGCTTCTGTTAATCCTCTTATAAAATCAGATAACAGCTCCTCCTAGTTTTATGCCCGTCTTTCTAGTTTATATCGTATGGAGATATGATTTATTCCATAACTACTTAAACTGTATTAGCTATATATGTTTACCGAGACTTTAGTAGTCAACTCCGTTAGAACTGATTCTTCATCTTAACGGAAGTTGCCTCTGGTGTCCGTAAGTAGAGGTGGTGATTGGGTTTACGCAATATCTGTACAAATATCTGCCTGTCTTGTAATCTAATACTTATGGCAGTGAGATTCTGAGACAAGTTCCCAGGTCCAATCCAACTCACAAATCACAGCTATTTACTTTCTTTGATAAGGTTTTTAATGACCCAGAGCATTTTCGGCCTAATTGGCTGGGATAAACGCATGTAACTGAACAATAACCTGACCACACACCTTCTTTAGTGTATCTAGATTGTGAATACATACACCTGTGAGATGTGTTTCCCTCCTAGATTTCCATGATCTGCCGTTTAAGCCTGAACCACACGACTCCAACTTTTCACTTTCCATGGGGCACATAAGCTTTAGACGTATGGCCACTGGTGGGGGAACTCCGCGAGTCGTAAAAGCGAGAATAACTTCAGCGTCTTTTCTCAAGCTATTTTTCACTTTACTACGCAAGGCTTTGCATCTGGCAAAGAAGTCATGCAGGTAATAGCTGAATGAGGGATTTTTCGACATGTATATAAGACGCAAATGCTGCACTTCCAAAAGCCGCTATTTTATGTCATTCAGGTAATAGCTGAATGAGGGATTTTTCGACATGTATATACGATGCAAATGCTGCACTTCCAAAAGCCGCTATTTTATGTCACTATTTNAATTATATTTAAAAAATATCTGTCACTTACAATGATATACACTTATAGAATATATCTATACTAATGAATAAATCTAGGATCAGTTTCTTTGTACTAAATTAAATATTACTAAATATTAAACATTAATTACTCTCTTGTTGTCATATTAGTTAATATCTACTCCAATTCGTCTGATTCTGCTAAATCAGATATTCACTTTTAGTTGCTTTAAAAACGATTTGCCAAATTTCATTATAGCCACGGATTCTGGCTGCTCAGCTATAATATTAATATTCACAGTTTCGGATAACCCTTCCAATCCGGATAGTTCAATTTGCACGAAAAAAATACCTAAATTATTTATTTTATTAATAAACTAATCTGTGTTCAGTTTCATAACTCTAAGCGAACTTTTACGCCCTCCACATTAGAAAAGTGCTTAAACTTGCAGTTGACAATTCAGATAATCCTCCCTCCTCTACTTGTTCAATTCTACTGTGTAACTCGTAAAATATTATATCAGAAAATAAACTAGTACAATTTTATTGTTCTACTCCACTTATTCCGCCCACTGCAGCGAAAGAAACACTATACTCCCTTTTGACATCACAAGTAATCTCCCCCCCCCCCCCTTATATTCGTTCAAATTCGCTCTTACCCGAACTTAGTTTTTGAAATTAAATATAAAAGCGATATAATAAACTTCATTAATAAAGCAACTAATATCGGCTTATTGAAAAAAAAGTAAAATTTTCTATTCAAATTAACCCCCCCTCCCTCTTATTTTTGTTCTCTTTCACTGTTTAACAATGTTTCTTTCATCAATAAGAAACCCTTCTTTAATTTAATTATTATAAACTAAATCTCTAAATATTATATTGCTACACCAAAAACCTTTCTCTTTTTTTTTTACTTGCGCTTGACATTAAAGTAATTCGCCGCTCCATTTGTTTAATTTCGCCCATCAATGTTCAATTTTTTATACAAATGTGTGTACTAAGTTGTAGTGACTATTTTTTTTAAGGGATCATTTTTTTTTTTTTATACGAAGTAATTATGAGAACAACCTCAATAGTTACTTTCCTAGGGAATTCGCTAAAAGGAATAGAGAAGGAGAAATGCAGAGAGAGAGAGAGAGATTAAGGGAAACAAAACAGCCATATACAAGAAGAGTTAGTAGAGAAATTCAGAAGGGTAAGAGAGAGTGATATATTTTAATATATATCCAAAAGGTTTGCTCCCTTACGCCCCAATTCCCTGATATTTTCAGTGCAATGTCTACATTCTTCTGTGGAAGAACCATTTTTAGAGCAATCTATAAATTGTTTCAACAAAATATAAATATAAGTCTATTATAATGAAATTACAAAGTCATCAAGAAGATCCTCTACTTTCAACAGTGTAACATGAGTGAAGTTAATTATGTTAGATTGACGCTAAGAAAGCTGAATTTTACGATTTTCTTTCAAAACTTGAGATGAAATCAGATAATTTTCACAGCGCTGCAGGTAGTAGAAGTATTATATTTATTTTATGACTTTAGGTTGTTAAAAACATATATGTACACTGTACAGTAAGTTTAGTTACTGATGGCTACTTTTTTTTTTTATACTTCCACATGTAGTCAGTCATTTCTTGAACTATGCAAGATTCGATTTATCAATATATTCCTTAACAGATTTTCCATTAAGAAATATGAGCTAATCACGTTTGTATGAAGACGCGTCTTTTGATATTTCCATAATTTTTAAAATAATAAAACAGAATCCTTTCATTTAAAAACTGTAATCTGAGTTGGTTAATGGCTAAAATCAGTTTTGGAGGGAGAGGTTTAGAAAGAGAACAAAACTTTAACTCATAATATCTGTCTTAATACTAGGATTACGAAAAAAAATTAATATAGTATAAATATTAATTTAGTTGTGGTTTATTATCCCACGTAAATTTAAACAATTAATGCGAGGGAATAGAATAAAAAATCTATCTGTCCCAGCTAGGACTCGAACCAGGATCTCCTGCTTTCCGGGGTGACAGCTAGGTTTTTTATTCTAATCCCTCTCATTAATTGTTTAAAATTTTCGTGGGATAAAAAACCACAACCAAATAAATAAACTTCATAAATATCTTACAAAACATAAACTTTATAAAATTCCATTCTTTACCCATTATATTCTATAAACTACTTCTTAATTTTAAGAACGGCGAAGAAATTACGATTATAAATTTTAATCTCCTTTTGCCTCTCCCTCCCCCTTAATGGATGGTCACACTTAATGGTCTTGTTGTAAACCTATTGTGAACGTGTTTCATCTAATGAGCTACAGCTGTTTGGATTTAATTTTTCTATGTTGTTATAACTATATACAAATGAGACAAACACAAAAGTGACTTAACCCCATTGACTGTGCGTAAACACCCCCGGACGAGGTGGAAGGGTTGCCCCGAGCGCGTGACAACTCAATCGGATGGCGGCCCTGGAGGCGTAGCTCCGGGATTACACGGGTCATCAGTGACTCCTGCCTGTTCGTGACAAATCCCCGGCCAACTGTCGGCGGAGTACCGCAGCNAAAAAAATTTACTGATTATTAATTTATATAAATTAAATATATTCATTTTGAATATAATGTCAAGAGCTAAATTGTTGTGACTAAGTTCTACTGTTGTTTATTCCAAAATAAGGATCCGATATCTTGACCAAAACAATTTTAGTGGCAGAACTATTTCAGCACTATGAGGGAAAGATAAGGAAGACATGGTAATTTCACCATCGGCATAACAAATTCGAGAGTGAAGATCGATTTTCTTACAAAGAGTACGCCAAGGGCTTTATGTATTCACTAATAAAATATTTATTCGGGGTTAGATGCTCTCCTCTCAGGTATAATGTAATTTTCAACAAATGCCCTCTAAACTTAACAACATCAGTGAGATTGAAAGCTTTACAGGAGAAAAATCATGGAGCAAGTTTTACAAAATGCAGAGAGCAAACTAGGTTATGTTAGGTTAATACTGTGTAATCTGTAATGGCTGGTATACCGTGCAATACTGTAATATTGGCATTGGCTTTGAGTTTCTAACGTTTTTCTTTCAGCCATGATGAAGCTAAGGTATGTTCCAGAGAGGCATGGAGCAATTCAGCTCATTGTTTTTTGTTGTTTTTGTTTTTGAAAGTTCAAATTCTGGTTTACAAACTATGCTTAAAAATTGCATCATTCAAAACAGACACAACATAAATAGCTTAGTTACTTTATTTCAGTAATCCGCTTTCAATTGCTGTATTACAAGTCCTAATGGTGAGCGCTTTGGGCAGGGGTCTGCCATCTTTAGGCCGAAGATAGTCCCGTACTCTGTCTCAAGAACTGTCAATCGGTAAACAGTTGGTTTTTTTTTTTACAGTTTATATTTAGTCAGTCCGCGGTTGGTTGGGTCATATATATAAATTTTTCTAGTTAGCCAGTCAGTCTAGAGCTATCCTCAGCAATATTATCATTAGCGACATCCTTCAGCGTCATTTTCCTCTCTTAAAATCACAATTGTCATTTATAATTTGTTTAAATTCATCATCAATGATATTTGGGTGTCTGATTTGCTTATGCGGCTTATATATGACGGTCTTTGTATCTATTATATACAACGTATGACAATAAAAGGATGTACGAATACATATAAATCCGTATGAGATGAGTGTTGGAAATATTTCTACGGTGAATAGTTTGATTCCTCCGAGAAGGGCGCTGCCATTGTGATGGGTCCCACAGTTGAGGCGTTCCCCCTCCATTAATTATTCCATTAGACTTCCAACAGGAGACTTGGTGGCTTCGGTCAACAGACACCCACGGCCACACGGATCCCTGCGAACTTCGGACTTAGAGGACACTTAAGCCTGCTTTCGGTGTCAAGCTCTTTGATGAAATATTCAGCTTAGAGCTACCTCATCCTTGCTTCTATTGCACGAAAAGAAAAAATGCAAGGATGTCCTTTGCCGCAATGCAAATTGTGAATTAAAAAAGTGTCCTTCATTCTGATTTTTTATAAACAATGAAGGAATTGATGTATTGTTGTACGAATATTTGTAAATTACATAAAATTTATGTTTTTTATGTCAAACTTTTCATTCAAGACTTGTTCCTAAAAGTTAAAGAATATGAACTTTTCATGTGGAATTTACATTTCACACTTGGTCATTTTGTTCTCTTAACAAGAAGACAAGCTATAAATAAAACCGATTAGTAGTAAAAAAAATTAATTATATTATTTTCTTTAAGCCTTTATTAATTTACTTATGACACAGCTGAAGAAAAATTTTACTCTTCATATCAAAATGCATTTGAACTATAAAAAAAATCTCACAAATTGATTTACAAAGTATTAAATTGCTAATAAAAAATAAAAATAAAATAAAAAAATATAAATAATACATCATAAATGAGCTAATCACGTTTGTATGAAGA
>KZ807743.1:117684-127968 GCA_000696205.2 Oncopeltus fasciatus | reverse complement strand
TATATATATATGTGTGTGTGTGTGTGTGTGTGTATACTTTTAGAGTGGAAGAATATGTGACAGTTTGAATATAAGTGATATCAAGTCACAGTGATTATCCAGCCAGACCAATATCGGACTGAGACAGATAAATGGTAAGTTTCTTTATTATTGATATTGAATCATATTCTATAATAAACAGCATTTATAATCTTACTTTATGTATTCTGTTAATTGGCGTTTGTTTATTATTCGATTATAAAGGCAGTAGGATTATTGTATTATTAGCATTGGATTAAAGCTTTTTATGATTTCTCATTAAATTAGATTAACTTATAATTATCCAGGATGTTTATAATTAAATCCATAGCCCATAAAAGTGTTACATACTAATATAAATTACAAATTGAAACGCAACTGATCTATACTAAAAATATATGATATATGCATTTATAGAATACATTTTCCGTTTTTTAACTTTATTAAGAAATCAATTGCAAATCTTTAGATGGGTTTATTAATAGCTTAAATGAATACAGGGAGAGGGGCGGTTTGGTGGCGATAGAAATTTAAATTAGATGTTTTTTTGTTAAGGTTTGGTCCAGGTAGATTTTTAAAAATACAAATTTTAAAAAAAATTTGTATTTTTTTAAATTATCTGCCAACTTTTCAGCTTACGTCTTCAGGGCTATCATGTTCCTCTTTCGTCTTCATGATAGTCAGCCCTAAAGATGGCTTACAATCTTCAGGGCTGACTATCATGCCAAAATGTTAGCATATAATTTTTAAAATGCACATTTTTTAAATTTGTATTTTTTTGGATCTACTTTGACCGAACCCTAACAAAAAAACATCTATTAATAATATCTACGGTCAAAAAAACTCTCCATATCAAAATTGAAGGTCTTAATATCTCCTATAAAGTATAATATAGTTCCTGCTTAGTATAATATATAATATAGTATAATGTAGTTCCTGCATACAACTAACAAGAATAGGTTTGAAAATTTTTTTTAAATGATCGCAGTAAAAAAATTTTCCTACTCCAGTAATCAAATTGAACAAGCCGTTTATTGACTCACACGTTCTCATTAGAGTGGATTATCTTCTTAGGAATTTAGTGGGCTAATTGGCGAGATATTCATGAGCTACATGGGAGTATCACAGGATTAGCTCAATGGTAGAGATGAATGATTTGATACCTATGATTCTAATCTAATCTGATTAGAACTGCTGATTGATTGGGAATTTGCATATATCATTCCTGTATCTATTTGCCAAGAGGATGAAAGAATATTATGTTATTGATAATTTCGTTGTAATTTACATTAGATTATTCATTATTTTACTACTATTAATGCTTTTTACTCCAATTGTTGGCGACTTTCACATCTGCCACTGTTTAATTTGAATTAAATTAAAATAAATTTTAGGTATATTTATAATCGAATTGTGTAAGTTGTGTTGCCCCATCTCACCCCTCTCTCTCACACCTGTCTCTCTCTCTCCTCGCGTGCGTACTCGTCGCTGGCTGAGGAGTGGCTCCTTAGTCCCCTGTTAATCCCGCTACTGGACTCTTGCCCCCCTGGCCTCTGCCTGCCGGACACCAGTCAGTCCTCGCTAGACCACCTAGCCCACTGCATTACGCTGGCAGCCTTTACCTTATGGGACACTCCAACTAGCTTCCAGGAAAGCCTGAGATGCCCACAGATTTCATAGGACTGCCGCAGTGTGAGGAGGATCTCCCAGCACCCATCTTCATTTTGGGACTCGTAGCCGCTCTCTTCAGACCGATAAGTACCCTTGGTGCACATTATTTGAGAGAGGGGCAATTTTTCTGGAGACTTTATTAAGTCCCAGATTGATTATTATTTAAGTAATTAGAAATTAATATTATTTATTATTATTCAGAAGAAATATTATTTTATTATTTGTTTGTTGGTATTCAAAGGAACATTAACTACTTAAGGAGATCATTTTTCTCTTATGTTTATATTAATAAATTTATTTTATTTATCGCTCTAATAATGCTGGCTGATATTTCCCACATCTCCTATGGTATACAGTCCCCATATTATTAACACCAATAGAGGTAACTCTTGAATGTATCTGATGCGTCCATCTAGAAGGAGGGAATATTTTAATGATTAGCAATACCTTAAATACATATAACGGTTTATACACATATTTTGGAAGAAGTAAATCTAAGGAATTAGTAGTTAAAATCATCAAGTCAAATAAAAATTACAGATTATCGAAATAATTATAACTAGTTTGGTACTGGTTTTTATGAAATTTTCTACAAAATTGCGTTTTCCAAAGGGAAAAATTGAGTTTCGATTGTAATTTTGGAGAAATGTCTTGCTTTTCTTCCATGTACTTGTAGTTGGGGTTCTACACTAGCTTTCAAAAGCATAGAGATGACCGATAGACAAGCACAATTTCTTTAATAAATCTAAAATATAATGAAGAATACAATAATTAAGGTCTGTGGGTTTCACAATACTACATGAAAAACATAAAGTGGCTGAAGATTCTTTAGGCCAATAAAGCTATAAATCAAACCGTATATATATACAATAATTAAGAACAGGTGTGAGATATTTTATATGTGTGTGTGTGTGTGTGTGTGTGTGTCAGAAGACATTTTTTCATTATTCATATGAATGGTACAAAGTTAAGAAGTACTCCTTGAGAAGAATCGACTAATATGCAGTAAAAGTGCTGGAGGAGGGTACTAGGCCCCAGGGAAATCACCTTCTTACGACACTCGGATATTTAGCAGTCATGAAAACAGCATATTTCAATGAGTAATTGAACATTACTGAAAAAGAAAAAAAAATACACATAATTGAAAAACAATTTCACATTTTTCACTGCATCAGTGACAAAAAAAAATCAGAAAAGCAGTCGAATATTTTATGAATTTACGCGATAGAAATTAGGAAACATTATTCTACGTAAGTTAGACCATATAGTGAAATTTATGACTGGAATTATTTAAGAATTACTCTGTTATGAAATACTTGTACTCATTAACATTTTATACATTGTACACAGTAGTGCCATTGAAATTTACCATTCAAAGCTAAATTTGTCTATCTCAGTTATCTGCATTTGTGCCTGTAAATATAAAAAGAAGGAAGTAAAATGAATTATATTATGAGTCAACAAAATCACTTTTAATAATATAAATTATAATTCAAAATGAAAATTATCTAGTGATATACTTACATATTAGCTTAAAACAATATTACATAGATTAAAAATATATGAATATAAGAACAGTGTAAATAATCGTAAAAATGAGACTGAAATTAATATAGATTATAACAAAATTATATTTATTCCACAAAGCCATTATCATATTTAGGGATGAGAAAATAGCCGAAAAACTTAATAATTAATTTTATTAGTTCAATTAAAATATAATGTAATTATCCTTTGTTTACTTTTTCATTTTTATATACCTATATGCTCTTGAAACTTAGCTTAATATATCATAAGTTGCTCTACAAAACATTTAAAACTTAAAAAAAGCTATTTTGTTCCAGTTGTCATGGCTTATTGCAGTTACTGACCTAAACAATGATTGGTGTATATAGCTAAGTAACAAAAAAAGAACTACCAAGTTAAACTGGTCACCAGTACAGATTGAATGTGTTAATACCAAATGAGTAACGGAAATTATTTGGAACGAAATCTGAGGGAAAATGAGCGACCAGCACACTAAATGAACTCGGGTTTTTTTTTTTAGCGATTTCTACATAAGTGGTAATTTTTTTCCTCGGTGATTCTGAAATAATGTAGCTCAATAAAAAATTAATAAAAAGTGTCAAGCCGTAACACCAGGGTAGCTTTGAAAGTGATTTAAAGCAGAATCATTTAGATTACAATTTTATTGAGAAATAATCACCTGTTAATATAAAAATTTATTTTTTTTAATCAATCTATCTACATATTTTTTTAGTAGCCACTAGTAGCAGATACATAGAACAATACATTGACTATTGCAGTTAGCTGTAGACTGTGACATCCCTGTCACAGTTAACGCCATCTGTTGACACCACTTACGTTTGCTGATCTGAAACTAAACAGTAATAGCTCATGACATATCATCATTATTGTAATAATCTTCGTGAAATAGTTACTTATTCTATACGAATTTGGAAGGAATGTTGCTAACGTACTCGCGAAACACTTTCGTTTTCGAAACGCAATTTCGTTAATAATTCCTCCAGATGCCCTATAAGAATTGGTTCTCGTTGGTGTGTGGTGTGTGTGTCTGGGACCAAACGAATAATGCATTTAGGAATACGTTAAGATTCCTCTTAAGATAAGAAAAAAAAAGTCATTGGGTATTTGAAAAGAGAGTTTGAGTGGGGCTTAGTTTATATTTTTTTCCTTTTTGTGTATCGGACAATATTTAGTTTAATACAATAAAATTCTACTAACACATTTATCTAAAGACGAAATTAAGCTTTCAGATGTTTTATAGAAGTTCAGATGCAAAATTGAAATTGAAGTTCAGCCACAAATTTTCACTTTAGCGTTTCTGAAGCTACAATTTCTGCTTTAAGTCATATAGCAAATACGCTTTTAATGATGTTTTTGTTTAATCAATAAACTATGAAATTAAAACATTACATAAAATATTTGAGATAGGTTTTCCTCTTCAATCACTTCAACGATTAGTGGTTAATTTTGGAAAAAAACATATGAGACACATGTTCTTGATATCTTATTGCTTATAACTTGAAACATAAAATTAATTGCACTTGTATCCGATGACTGATTTTTCTTAATTGTAAGGATGTATTATAATCATAATGTGTATTATATCATAAAATAATTTTACCTAAAAAGAAAAGATAACGTTGATTCATTTACTAAATTAAACTTTATATAAAAATTTTAGGGTTTATTTAAAATATACTCGTATCAGATGTTAAGTCCAGTGTAAATAAGTTTTCTACAATAACCCATAATATTTTATATCCACATAATGGTTAAGGCTTTCAACAATGTCATTTCCATAAAAATTCCTTCTTTTAAGGTAGTAAATTTATTTAAATCCTTTAATGACAACATTTTTTAGTCAAAGTTTTGTGATCCTCATCCACAAGAAATATAGTATCTTAATGCGTAATATAAGCTACTTTTGTATTCATTTATAAATAGTGACTTCTATAGTAGAAGAGAACACCTTAATTTTATAGATTACACGACATATATAAATTATAATAAAATAAATAAAATATGTAGGTTAATTATGCTATTTAATGACTAAATTATTTCTTTTAACCTTATATTTGAAAGTTAAAAAGACAAATATTAATATACAGTAATTTGAAAGCCCGTATTGAATTTAATGTGAAAAATAAAATAATTTATTAGTAAGTTGATAGTTTTGGTATATCTCTAGTAGATTTTTTTTTTTTAGCTTAGAAAAACATTTACATATTATATTAAAAAAGCTTTCAAAAAGCTATACAATTACTCAAAACTATTTTTTAAACACAAAATGGATATACCGGATCGAAAATAGAACTACACGAAAAAACATATGCTATGGGAATTTTTGGTTTATCCTAAAGGCCTAATTTCTCACTCGCTGAGCCTTTAGGTCTCCACTAAGCAGCATTTATATTTGTTTTTTATTTATTTATTATTTTTTTTAAATATAGATCACTGATTCTTAACAGACTACTGACTCTACCTAATTGTAATTCTCTGTGATATCGATGCATAGGTAATATAAAATTGCAGAGGTCAAGTGTTATTACTGATGTAATTATTCACGAACGACAGAAAAATAACCTCAGTGTAACACACTGAAAGTCTGAAAATAGTTCTACTTATTATTTACACCATTTTATTCTTCTTCAAGAGATCAGGATAAAAGGACTAGAACAAAAAATATTCTTTTCCAAAGATACATTGGGTGTGTTTGAAGCTCATGTCCTCCATTTTTATCAAGACATGACTGACGCGGGAACATTTTTTTAAAAAACTCAATTAAGATATTTAAAAAAAAGGCCTCTGATTAAGTAGACGAAGTTTTACAGAGAAAGCTCTAGAAGATTGTTTGATGAAGAAAATTATTTGAAAAACTAATTAAGTTTATAAAAAAGAGCCGATGGCCTCTTCTTTATTTTCTCTTTCAGATAGTATTTTCTTTTTTTAACCTTTCCTGTGTTTATAAAACAAAGGCATTTTCTTTTATCAAGTTTTAGCCTCCCTTTCAACCACTTAGGGTCATGGAGGGAGGGGCCATCTACAGATTGCCATCTCATTCTAAACATCCATGGCTCAGGACAAATTTTTATTTATGTATGAACCCGTGCAGGGCAATGCATTTTTTAAAATTAAATGTAGTAGTGAGCAAACATATTTTTACATGTGTTATCAATTTTTAACGGAAAATAATTTTAACTACTCCTGAGTAGGTTCGGCGTATAATTTATAACTATTACAGTGTTACGATTCCAACGTAAATAAATTAATATACATTGAAGGAAAACAAAGATGATGTGCATTCATTATGATTATGTAATACGGAATCTAACCAGGAAACAATGTAAAATATATACTATGTTAGATGTTACAATCTCGGATATTTCTAGCTGTTAGTTAATTAACTAATACTGTCACTAATTTACTGTTTTTAGTTTTGCTAACAAATTAGTTTTGGCATTTTCATTGTAAAGTAGACAAACAAGGGATTCTGACAACGTATTGATTAAGTTTTTCCTCGGTAGGAAAAAAATATTTTTAATTATTCATTAAATGCAATTTTAAAATATAGCTTTTTTAAAATATTTCATTTGTTGTGGTATTTAATCCTACATTAATTTTATATAATAAATGCAAGAGAACAGAATAAAAAAATCTTACTACCTCAGCCGAGCCTCGAACCCGGAACTCCTGCTTTCCATACGGGCGTGCTCCTGCTTAATACTGCAAATGATACTTAATTCCCCATAGATTTCAACACTGTTTGAAAATTGGAATTTGTGATAATAAGGAATACATCTCAGGTCTTGAACAATCTTAGAGTAAAAGGCGTAAATAAAACTGAAATAAATACAAAGAAACTGCTGCATATTTTAACCTCGGTGTTGACATTAAATAAAGCAGGCTATAATATTAAGGTAATTTAACGGTAACTTTTGTAGGAAAATAAAGTTATTCACTTATGTACCATGACTTTTCAAAATGACCATGGCCGTTCAAAATTATATATATGTACGCGTTCCATCGTCTGCAATATATGAAATAATGAAACCAAATTCGATATTTTTTCAAACCCTATGATAGGTTCATTGATGGCTGATATCGGTCATGTGGTGGGGAGCATAGAGGAAGATCTAAATTAACAATCTTAATCTTTTTTGTAATTAATATACTTATAAAAGAAATGGTGGAAAATGAAGTTATATAACATGTTAAATTTAAAAGAAAGGTTATTTAGAAAGATATTTAAGACTGTAATTTCTAATAATAGGCGGGTCCTTATTTTAATTTTTTTTTTTTAACACTTTTTTTAGAAATTACATCCTGCACAGTGTGCATCTTGCAATGTGCTCTCAAAATATATAATAAATATGTAAATCGGAATATTAANTAAAAACATTTAATAGCTATCATGAGGCAATCATTGAGCTATTTTTTCTGGGTAACCTCTAGGATCCCTGAAGTGAACCCTCAGGCTTTTAGGGATATTGAAGAACATAATTTTGAATAATAGGTGGGACTACTGATTTCTAAAATGTAGAAACCAAATTCATTATTTAAGCTTTTCATTACAAATCCTTAGAACAATTCGTTGTTTTGTTTAATGCGGATGAGATGAATTAAAAGAGAGAAGGTTAGAGGGAGACTTTTTTTTTTTTTTAGATACATATTTATATCCAAAGAATCCAGTCCTTTCAATCCAAAACCCTGAGAATAAGTGCAAATGCTCCCTATTACGTATCCAATTCTTCCCTTCACCACGATCTTAATATTCCTTTTGTTCAAGACCTCATTTCTACCCGCTTAACACTTTTCCACCGTAAACTGCCATACCATCCTAATCCACTAGTACAGACCATGTCTTCCAACTCCATCCCCTACACAACCGACGACACAAACGAAGATGGCCCCGTGACCTACTGGGGACATGCCCTGTAAATAATTTGAGAGTGGTGTCATTGGTCACCTTCTCTCCTCATGTGATTGACATTGAATGTCATTTTAATTTCATTGTCATCAAATTACAAATTGTTTTTATTTAACAGAATTGTTTAGGCCGATAGGGTTTTCAGAAATAGATATACTGACTATCGGACACAAGCCATGAGGCCGCTGGTTGGAGCAAGGATAAAAATTAAAAAGAAAAAAAAGTAAAAAAATGGTAAAGAAAAAAAAAGTTTAAACAATTAAAAGAAATTATAGTTTTCCCATAAAAAATAAAAATAAATACTTATTAAATAAATTTAATTAATAATATAATTTTGTAGACAAAAGGAAATAAGAATTTGAAATCATAAATGAGGCGCCTCCTATAATAAAATAAAAGTATAAAATGTATATAAATACCATACAAATATATAACAAAGGAATATTGCGAATTACCAAGTTTCCTATGCATGAGAGATGGAGGCGATCACTGTTTATATATGTAAGAAAGTTATAGTGAAATGCGCTAATGACGCATTGGTCTAAAGGGCAATTTAAAAGTCCACTATTTATATGGCAATGTAGCCAATGAAAAATTACTGATAATTTAACCTCCAGCCGTCAGTACATACAGGAACAGTAATATTTGTTACAAGCAATTAGTTTATACTAGTAAACATTAATAAAACAAACATACATGTGGCCGGCACAAGAATGTAATAAATTAATAAAAGTTTATATTTAGAATATATATATATTTATGATTTATGTAAATCTTTAGTGAAAAAAGTTAAATCCGCTTAGATTAAACAGCTCCTTCATGAGAGGACTTTTTGTTCATGAGGAGAGGACGGCCAAAGTTTCGTTCCCAATGAGAGGTCTCAAGTAGTAATGTTGGTGCATGTGACATTCACTTTGTACTCCAGGTCGTCTTATTAGGTCGGAGAAAGGAAGCAGTTCTGCGCGGGCAATTTGCAAGTTATGCGAATGAGGAAGCTCTGAGGCAGGGCGAGAATCCCCCCACCCCCCCACCCAAATGAGGTAGGTCAGGATTGAAGGAGGTGCTCTCAGTGGCTGGAGTATGCTTGCCTGGAGAAGTGTTCCCGCTAATTGACGGTGTTCTCCAGCGCTTCTTGCAGCCGGAAAAACCTCTCTTGGTAGACCGCGCATTTTTTTTTTTTTTTCTCCAGCAAGATCCTTTTCCAAGGTAGCTATTTTAGGGAGAAACTTGGGGGGTGTGGATTGGGTGAATCGTCATCCCTTTAAAAAAAAAAAAAAGTGACGCTTGTGAAATACTTCTAACATATCTGTAATTTTAGGATTAATATGTCTTAGGAAATCTGCTATAGATCTTCTTACCATATCCCTCATCTAGGGTAGATAATACTGATATTTGATATCGATTAAATAAATTAATTTTAACAAAAGGCTTTTCTTTATAAATAAACAACAACTTACGATGTTTATAAGTGAGAATAAGTTTAAGCGCAAGCGATAAAAACTTGCATTTCAATGGTAAATAGATTTAGCAGCAATATATAACTAGGGATTTAACAAAAACTTCAAGTGCGATTCGAAAGAGTTTATTGAACAAGCAAGTGAAATGTTTAGAATATAATCAATAAACAATCATACGTAATCTAAAAGGAATTTCTCAGAATAATAATTATAAATTTCATATAGTTTTATTTGAACTTTTATTGTCAAGAAATCCCATAATTGTAAAATATCAATTTTATAATTAAAAAATTCCATGTTAAGTTGGTAAAAATTAGAGCGGTGAACTCTAGGTCGTACATCGATAAAGGTTATATTTTTTTTCGGGGTGTTTTTTTTCCTTTTCTTTACACCCACTTAAGAGTTCACGTCTTTATTTGAGTATTGTAAAGCAACAACAAATTTTTATTAAAAGAAAAAATATTGATTATGGCTTGTAAGAAGTAATATTAAAATTTAAGCTTTAGGCAAAACCCCGTATCTAATTGTTAAATTTTGAATAATAAATTAACTTTAATTCCTTAAATGTAAATATTACGCTATCTTTTTTTTTTCTTTTTTTTTTTAAATAAATAAATCTTTATTTATTACATTCTGTTACTTAACATTATGTAATTTTAAGACGGGTATTCGTTGTTTTGTTTA
>KZ807743.1:30989-53876 GCA_000696205.2 Oncopeltus fasciatus | reverse complement strand
ATTAATATAATAAATAATACATAATAATGTATATGCAAATTTATATCGTATATCATTTGATTCTTGTAAATGTTATATATGAATATTATAAAAGTTTCTCTAATTTAAACGTTTTCATTGCCCAAAATAGTTTACTCAAAATTAAAAATACTTTTTATAAGCTCGGTCAATAATATTAATTTAATTTAATACCTTCATATTTACTCAAATACAATCACAATGACAGCTGTAAATTCATATTATTAATACACTACTCTATATCCGCCATGCTCATTACATTTCTATTGGCCAGAAGAAACCCCTCCAGGGAAACTTTGCACCACTATGGAAATCTATTGAATGACTATTTGTTTTTCAATAGTAAGAAATTTATATAAAATATCTAATAATACACATTAATCTTATATAAATTCAAACCATGAAAGCACTTTATTAAATGTTTACTCCAACAGTTGCTTCCATAATTGTCCCTGAATATTATGTACATGGACTGTGGATTTTGGTTGCATTCACTTATTATTATTATTATTTATATTTATTAATGCAATGCATAATTACACTCTGTTACACCCCGTATGTAGAGACTTATTAAAACTCATACCTTTCAGTTTAATACTTAAGATACAATGTAAGATTTTTAATGTGGGCAGTAATTATATGATAAATTCAAACATTTTAAAATTATTAAAACTTGTTTTTACCTTATTTTCCCCCTATTTTTTATTAATAAAATTTACTGCAGATATTAAAATTTACATGCTTTTGTGTTGTTGTTTTTTGTTTTTTTTGGAGCAAATACATTTTTAAAAAAATTACTAATGAAATAAAAACTTTAGTTAAAATCAAAGAACATTAATGTATTAATATCAAGAAAAATTAAAATAGGAAGAAGTTTTAACATTAGACAAACCACATAAAACATTAAAAATAAGCAATGATTTTCCATTAAATTAAAATGTAATATTTCTTAAAATTTGTCCAATTAGAAAATCACTTTTTTCTCATTTAATGTTGATATATTAATAAGTAAACACATTAGGATTCATAAAATATACACAACTTGTATATATAAATTATATAAAATAGATGATAGTAAAAAGTTACGTCTTATTAGTACCCAGTTTTGCGAAGTAGAAAAATTAATTTTTTTTTAATATATCAATAAGCTATTAATAAAAATACATGTTAAGTAGAAAGAAAAATAATCCTAACTATTAATAGTATTAATTCATATTGTTATAGAACGGCATAAAAAAATGCAGTTTGATATGGAAAGTTAAAATTATTAAACTGTTGAACTTGAATATTATATAAAATAGAATGAAATAATTTTTAAAATTCAGTGGCCGACGATATAAAATTTAAGCGGCAATAGTACCTCAGAATGTTTTTAGAAACCCAATGTAAAGCAAAATTTAAATAGATGATGAGGTTGGATCTAATTCGTAGCAGATATTAACATTAGGAATGGATAAGTCATTACCCGACCATCTTGATAATCAATAAGGTCAAACACGGGAGAACAGCGGTCAACTATAGATAATTCATATTGACTGCATTGAATGCACAGTCTTTAACAGGACATAGAAAATTTTGTGGACGTGAATTTGAAAAAATATCAGCAATTTATGAGTAAATAAATTATATGTTGAATATTGCAAAAGCCTAATGAATAGAAAAATATATTTTTCAATTCACACATGCGCATATATTTATTAGGAAGAACGCCATGTAATATGAATAATTTGAAATTCATTTATTATTTAGCTATATAAATTTGAAAATTTAGAGAAGAAAATTGAAAATTTGAAAAAAGAATAAATGTGTATTGTAAATAAAAATACTTTTAAAATTTTTGAGATATACACTCAACTGTTCCTTAAATCGTTGTTCAAAATATTTTAATTTAAATATTGAGTTATTGATTTTAATTTTATGCATTGATAAGAATTTACATTAAATTAGCTTGGAAATAGACGTTTATGGCTTCAATTTTGTAGATAGTAATATGACTTCATAAAGTATTATCGATATCGTTAAAGTCATCTTCGGAGAAGTAGAGAACTTCCCACAATTTTTAATTTTTTTAAATTCAGATCTGGGCATAAACAGAACTAATAATTAATTAATGATTAAATACCGGATTGGTCTGAGAGGTCCGCTTGGGCTGTCTTCTATAGACTTGTAAAAGCCATGCATGTTTATTATAGGGTGGTTACCTGTAGATAACTCTTCCATTCTGGGTTGGCTCAAAGGAGAAAAAAACATATTTTAAACATTAAACAGAAATAACAAAGGGAAAAAAATTTCGATCCTATCTGTTTATAATTTTATTCTCAACTCTTAATGCTGTTACAACACTATACTGCTATTCTAGCAACTAACTTTTCCTATAATTTTGAATTTAATTTTTATCTGGCCAAATGACACACAAGTCTAGTCGAAAGTAGCAAAACAAAAACCAGAAAGAAAAAATTCTCTGTACCCTTAACATTTAATTAAGATTTAAATTTGAATTCATTCAACAGCCAATTTAACAATATTTTAAATATTATTAATATAAATAATTATAATTTACATTGGATGATTTGACCGTAAAGTGGGTCTATATTCATAAAGTTCTTAACAAAAATGAAACATTTAAGCATAATAGACACATCATATTCAAGCATAATAGATTCACATTTTTTCTTAATCTAAGTTTCTAAACTTATTGCTAGTATATATTATATTTATAGCTGAATATGCATAGATTAGGGCTTAAATTAGAGAAAAATAAGACCTATTTGCATGCACCTATATTGTCTTACATTACTAGTTAAGGTTAATGGATCATTTTAGATTTAACCATGAAATACGTTTTAGGAAAACATATGCTATATAGAATATATTAGACGAATTATTTTAGATGTTTTGCCATCACAAAAAAATTATTTTCGGATAAGGGAGTACGCTTTCTTGATTAAATTGGGGGTGAGGTTGATCGAATCTAGGACTAGTTTAAATTTGGGATTTATTCAGAAATAAAATGTCCCCCAACACTTCCGGTATTTTAAACTTGTTGTTTTCGTAAATATCTGAACTTGGTAAGCATTTTTCGTTAAATATCGTCCAACATAGATGAATGGAAATTACACATTTTACCTTTTATGTTCAATAAACTTTTTTTTTTCAATTACAAACTAATTCTAACGAAAAAAAAAATATTGTACATTTTTATCTCCCTCTGAATCCCTCTTCCTCCACACCCAATTAATTTCAGCCAAAATAAACCAACGGTTTAAAAGACTAACCTTGATACCGAATTTTTATTTTTAGTTTAAGAGTAAGAAAGCCCACCCAATACTTAAATGTTAATACTTAAATTTACTTTTAATAATTTTATTTCGGTAAAATATTTCAGAACATACTAATTTTAAAGAAAAAGAAGCTAAAAATTCTATCATATAATTTTTTGTAACACTAATAACTAAGNTCAAATAATTTAGATTTATTTTTGAACTAATGTTGTAACAAAATATATTTATGTGGTTGTATTAAAGAGGTTGTTTATAATTTAAAAAACCAACTGTGTAACTACCTGAAGGTAACGGGAATGTATGTACGTCGAGAAATAATAACTTGCATCCCTTAAATTATCCTCTATTTTTGTTTATTTATTTATTTATTTATATACGAGCTCTCGGCTTCTCAATTTATAAAAAAAATCTTGCATAATGTGGGGTAAGTTCATAAGTAGCTGTAATTGATCAAGAGATAATTAAATAAATAAAAGGTTATGGCGGTTAACTAACGGCGGTTAATTGGGCAAAATGTATTAAATCATTTTATAAACTCTTAAATAAATTTTTGTTTTCTTTAATTGCCATAGGATCTGGACAGAGACAATGTCTTGATATTCAATTTAAAAATTATTGCTTTTTATATTCTCTGTAAATATAAATCACTTGTCAGAACAGAAATATACTGTAATTAATTAAGCAATAGTACACTTTTAGTTTAGAGTAAGAAAAATTATCTATAATTATTCTTGATACTACACATAAATCANTATATAATTTAATAAATAAAATATAACCTGCTTTGAAAATATTTTTTATTTGATGTTTATTAAAGTTTTACATATTTTACTGGTAGAACTTGACGCATCCATCTTTAAACATCAGGGAAAATGCTCTTATTTTTTTGTAACATTAAAAATAAAATGCTTTCTGCTGTACATGAGAAGGTTGAATATATTTTGTTCGCGAAAAAATGAATGGCACTATATCTGACATGTTCAAATGTGTTTTTGCTGTATGCCAAGATTTTGATACCTCCAAGATCCGTATATAACTTTTGTGTTGTGTTCAGTTTCCTTTTGATAACCCTACTTTTCTGTTTGGAATTCCCCAGTAACTCCTCGGTATTTCAATGCTTGCTGCAATGCCTCAGCTACGGCCTCAGCCTAGGGGTAGACTATCAATGCGCTTTTGAAGAGGGGTGCTATCGAACATCCGAGGCTGATGATTGCCGATAGTCACACAATAAGAAAATGGCTGCCGTATCGGAAAATCTATAGTGATTAGGGTCCACTCATTTTCCGGCAGACCTTCACTATAATAACCATCTCCTTCTTCCGACTACCCTCTATTCCTTCCCAGCCCTTCATCTTTTCTATTCCTACAATTATATTCTTCCTTTCCGTTTATTTCATTCTTGAAGTTTTGATATTGTTTTTTACCTAATTAAATTGTTGAAACATACGGTTTAACATATTTTTTTTTAAAATAATCTTTTAGATAATATATATTTAATTATGATAAAACTTCTTATGTTTTTACTATTACTAGTGTAGTCCATTTTTTTAAAATTCAAGCCTTAAAATGTTGTTATATGTTCATTATTTATGGTTATAGTAAGGTATTTATGCTTTCTTTCTGTTTTATTGCCCTTTTTTTTTTACAAATATTTTTTTAATTTATTAGACAGCAACACTTTAATATTACGCAGATATCGTATTTGATATCTTATAATTATAATATANTTCAAATAAAGATGAAGCATTCTTTTGGAATGGTATCCATATATTGCCCGAGAGATGGACAAAATGTGTAGAAAGCGAGGGCCAGTACTTTGAATAAAATATATTATACTTTTTTTTAAATTACTGTGTATATATTTTAAGAAATAAACAACATTTTAAACTTGCATACCTGGTATGTATATATAGAAAGCACATATAGAAAATGAAACACCCGAGGCTGCGATATGTAGCAATCTAGAACAGGTGGGATAGAGAGTGCAGTGCACACACACAAAAAAAAATCACAAGTAGCAACATTTTCGGGGATCTCTCGCCCTTCGTCTGTGAGAAGTGAAGAATACTAGCTAGTAATTCACTAGCTTCAATCTACTAGTTTGTCACTTCTGACAGACGAAGGGCGAGAGATCCCTGACAATTTTGCTACTTGTGATTTTTTTTTTTTGTGTGTGCACTGCACTCTCTATCCCCCCTGTTCTTGATATATATATATATGTATGTATAAACAAATGTGTGTGAGTGTGTTAAGAAATCGTTTTAGAAGCACTGGTCAGAAAATAGATTATCTATTTTTCTTCTCAGGCCCTATATAGTCAGTAAATTGAAAGTCATCTCACCGCATACTCTTCTAATCAAAATCTATCAGCTTTCTATGAAGTGCTTATGCTTATTATGTTTNAGGGTTTTATGTTTTGGTTTTGAAGTTTTTAAAGTTAAAAAAATGAAAATAATAATAATATAAGTAAATAGTAACTGACTGAAATTTCTGAATTAATAATTATTTAATTACGTCTAAAATACCAAGTAGGTGTTGAATTATTTACTGTGTTTTTTGAATAGTTTTTAAATTAATTACTTTAAAAACGCTTAATGCTAATTATAACTGTGTAAATATATGACTTTGTAATGGGATCTCGGGTTTGAGTCAGTCTTGGACTCGCTTTTGTCTGGTACTAAAAGAAAACCCTTCATGGTTCATCATATGGGTGTTTAGGGTAACATATTTAACTTTAGATAACCACCCAGCTTCCATGAAAGAAACTGACATCACTTCTTAGAACAATGTTTACATTCATATCTCACTATAAACTTAAACAATATAGTTTCCATATGACAGACATACTCGTAAAATTTACAATGAATTTCCTTTTTTCCTTTTAATAAAATTAACTTTGGCATGTTTCATTTTGTAAATAGCTATAATGTATAATATAAGAGCATTAAGCATGGTTCAAAAGAATTATTTAATACAATCTAGAAAAAGGATTCCATTCAAAGCAAAAAATCTACAGGACAAATAGCATGAACTCCCGTAATTATTAAAATATTCCTATCCATTAAATAGTTATAGATAATATTTGCATTACAAATTTGATTACTTAGAAGGTAGTGAGTATTCAAAATAATACGTAGTTAATCCTAAAGATAAATTATAGGAATGTCAGTAGAAATTATTCTTATATTCTTCTATCTTTCTTTCCATTTCTGAAATGTTATGCTAAATTTCGTCTGTTATGAGTACTTTGTAATTAAATTGATAGTATTTTTAAATTAAATAAACTGAAGAATGTTAGTTTAAAAGTATAAAAATTGATTACTATTCGTTTTATATAATTTATTTGATAATAATTATAAAAGTAACTACTTATTACTTATTTTATAGAAATTTTTCAAAATATTATGAATAAGAGATACTATTTTATATTTTAGTTTTTATTTTTCATTATAATTTTAGTTTATTGATGTGATTTTTCATTTAGTTTTGATACCCATGGAAGAAAACATTGTTAAGAAATCGGATACAAACACAAAACATATTTAGGCAGCTAAACTACACGGACGGGATTTCGTTCCCTGTGTGCTCAATAAATCTTAGCAAATCATATGTATAGTTAGTAAATCAAAATATTCAGGGTTAATATCTTGGGATTAGAATAACTAACTATTTCTCTATGTAGTTATTTCTTCTATACTAATAACTATATAGAACTAATTAACCGTAAAAACCTTATAGCAAACCTTTACGAATTGATGACTCTCTTGTTGCTTGAATAAACAATCAGGAAGTGCCTACTTTTTTTTTGGACAACTGGGTTATTCAGGTACATCTGTATAGCTAACCGCAGAAGGAGATAATTCATTGTTAACTCCCATAAAAATTTTCCGAACTGCAAGACAGATAAAAATTTAAGTAGAATAAAAAATTAATTTTAGTCCACAAAAAGATTTTAACCAATTAGTTTAACTGTCAGGAACCATGTCCAAAATGGATAAAATATATACAATGAAAATACCCCAAATTCGCCCAAATTAAACAAAAAAAAAACAAAAATAAGTTATAAGCATTTTAATAATATTTAATAAATGAATAAAAGTAGAAAAAATAATTTAATGTCCTCTTTTCTTTTGCCGTTAAATAATTTAATGAACCCTTGTCAGTGACTCTTTATGTTTATAAGGTTGCTTTTTCATAGAAAACATTATCCTATTTACTAGCATTTTTAAAAACAAACATTTTGGGGGTTTCTAGTTCTAGCTGGAGAAGTTTTTCTCCGTGGAGAAATAAGATGAAAATATTTCGCCATTTTGAGTGAACCCAACTACCACATTTTTTTTATTAGATAAAAAAAAGTATCCAAAAAAATACAAAATCATTCATGTATGGTTTACTTCTATGACCTTAGTCCTGTAGCCACGACTGTGGGGGCATAGAGCCGAATTTTTTTCTAGTTCCTGATTAATTTTGAATTTGGGCAGACAAGTTATCAGCCCATCTTAACGGGCTCAAAAACACAGGCCTCAGGTAAGCCTCAGACAGAGGCCCTTACTGGGTACTACCTTACCAGAGACAGACGATCCCAGGTTTTTTTACGAGGTGTTACGTATAGAGCCCTTCTCTTTGATCCTGGCTTGGGACAGGCTGGTCGTGTTACTACGTACCATTGCCGCACAGGAGGATTCATTCCTGTATGGGAAATTTTTCTCCGAATGATGTTGCAAAAGGCCATCGCTCTATATTTTCTAGAAAAATGAATATAAATGTTCACATTCAATGTGTGCGACTTGCAGGGAAAGGTTAAGCCTAGTGAGCTTTGAGTGGCGGATTTCTCAGACATATTCAATACCTACGTCTTGAAGAGTTGTTTTTGAAATTTTTGTCCAGGAAAAAAGTAGTTGCTTGATAGGGTGGCATGGCTTTTGAATTTTTTTCTGGATTTCATTGTATTACATTGGAGAAACTGAAAATCAAAACTACTCTTTTTATATTCACTCCTCCTTTACAATACGATTTTTGGAATTTATCTCTTATCATAACAGTGGCAGATGGGCTTTCTTTTGGGTTTCTTTTGATTTTCCAAATTTCAGTTCTTCTACCCTATAGCTTATTGTGATATTTTATTTTCTCTTAAAATAGTTTGAAATAACATTATCATTGGAATAATATTTAAATTTTCGGGAGCACCGATTAAAATCAATAATAGACCCTATAAATTCATTTGATAATGAATTTTAAATTAATTCCATAACGAAGTGTCTAATTTCAAAAAAACCGATTTAAACGATAAAACTTAAGGAACTTTACGCTAGTAGTTACGCTAGTCCTGCCGAAGGGGGTAGTAATATTTAAACCTGCCAGACCAACATCGTGACGTTTGGAGCATACCCTGGTAAGCAACTTTACTACTAGACGGGAGGTAGGTTAACGACAACTCTAAGCACTAGCTACACATTCCTATATTGCCGCAATAATAAGTTATTTATCTATTTGTGAATTCTTTGTGCGTATAATAATGTTGGTTTTATTCCTTAAATATTAGCTGCCAGTACAATTGGCGATCAGTCCATAGACTATGTTTACTCCATCATGTTTACCTATTCTTGATTTTTTTTTAAATTAAAAAAACCCCTATATTTTCTTCTTTTCAAAACATTCCCTGGCCAAAAAAATTTAATTTTTAGGGAGGTGGCTTACTCTTACAGTTCCAACCTACCCATATAATTTTATACGTAAAATTGAGGTAAATAAATTATCGCGATATAAAAAGTAAATGAGTTTTGCCTAGGGGCGCTGGGGTTGCTCAGAGTCACGAAACCCTGGTGGTTCGAATTCCACCCTGGGCAAGCATTTATCGATAAATATAACCTTGTCCTGAGCCATGGATGTTTAGAATGGGGTGGCAACTTGTAGATAACCCATCCTCCAGGACCTTAAGTGGATGAAAGAGAAGTGTACAATTATTTAAAAAAGAAAAAAATTTACCAAAATTATTATATATTTTTTCTATAGTTAAGAACATATTGCACTCACTTTTCCAAAATATTTTTCAGCTTCATTATTTATCTTGAACGCATTCACTCTGATATATTTCAAAACCCTTTCAAATGTACTTATGGTTCTGCAGAAAACGAAACCTTGTTACCAAACTTAATGGGTTTATTTCTGATGAATTGGTTACACAAAATGCGACCAAAACATTTGCCCATTTTTCGGCACTTTGTTGGTTTTCCTTTTACAAGTTTATGCCTTAGTGGTGCCGGATAAAACTCTCCTTCCCCTTCCAGCCATTTTACGTCGAACGACAGCTCAAACAAAAAGCTGACCTGTGTTTATAATAAAAGGAGATTGATCGGCCGTGGCAAAGAGAAGATCCTATTTCTTCCTAAAAACACTTTTTTTTTTTTTTTGTTTTTGATATTTTCTTTAAACCTTGCATTATTTTCCTCAATAGTTATTTTATATACTTAAAAATATTTTTAATCAAAAATTTGTTAAATTCTGTGAATTTTATTTCATTTTTTTTAGAAAGGGAGAAATTTAATTTTACCGCTATATTACTGATAATGATACTTTAAGTAATTATTTGTAAAGTGAAAATTATTCCTTTGTTATAACAAAAAAAAATATTTCAATACGCATTTTAATGCCGGCCATCAAGGCCCTCGGAGAGACAATTTTAACATATATCATCCGAATAACTCTGTGTGAAGAAGAAAGGACTAGTTATTTGATAAATTAAGTTGAGTTATACTTTGCTTCAATTAAAAGATTGTCCAGTTGAGTATAAAAAATCATTTTAGCAAAATATAGCTTTATCTCATAAATAATTATGTAATTTTTCTGATAAAAATAATTCATTTTTCATCAGTTTTTTTACTGTTATTTTATTTATATTTAACAAAATGCGAAAGAGCGTTTAGACTATGTTTTGGTTTGCGAAAAATCGCACACACCTCTTCTGATTTAATTTACTGGATTATTGACGTAATTTTTAAATATGATTTTTTTTAAAAATTTATTTATATATTACATTCTGTTAAAAATAATAAAACATTTTGTATTGCAATAAATAGTAAAAAAAAAAAATAACATTGATGACAATCACATTAGGAGAGAAGGTGACTAGTGACACCAATCTCAATTTGAAGAAGTATTTCAATTTTTTCAATAAAGAGTTACAGAATAGGGCCATTAGTGTTTAAAATCAATAAAATAAAGTGTCCTGTTAACTCCATTTTTTAGTTAAGGTATCTTAACCATCAAAGAAAAAATAATTTAAAGACCGCATGCTGCTAAGTTTTATTGTAAAAAAACTGAAGACTGGCTGTGCTTGTGCTCTGAGATTCAGACACATTTGCACATACACGCATGCGCGTGTGCATTTATACAACTTACAAAGGAAAAGGGCTATAACTACTACTTACTGTATAAAGATAAGCAAATGCATGTTTTTGTTTTTTGCCTTAAAATTTGTTTACTTTCTGTCATTAGAGAACGCATTGACCTTTTTAGGGTACTTTAAAACAACTTAGTATTGCTTACTGCTTTTCATCCATGCCCTTGTACTTTGAAACCTTCCAAACCGCTTGTCAGGTAACCTAGACGATTCAATTTTGAAGATATCCACCTACTTGCTCATTCCTCCAGTCTGCTATTTACTTAAATTTTATACTCCATATATGTACAACCTTGGAGACCTCGCTGCTGCAGGCCCACCATGTTCTGTTAACTTGTAGAGCCTGAATCCCCGTAATATTGCCACTATCTGGTAAGGAATAGGCAGCTGCAGTGGTGTAAGTCCAGTCTACTTAGGGTACAAGGATAAATATTAAATTGTGTGGACTATACGTTCATTTTTCACCAGACTTTCCTTCAGAAAACAAATGTATTCCGTTTTGAACTGATTTTTTCCTCAATCAATGAGATATTTATTTTGTAAAGAATCACAAACCTGCTTTAATTGATAGAATAGATAGTACATAGGAAAAAAAGACCAAATTTAAATATAAGTAAAATGTTTTTTCTCAATAAGAGTTAATAAATGAATTATATATGTAATAACAGGCATAAAATGTAAATTTTTCTATCTTTTTAACAAAAGGCACATATTATTAAAGGTAATTTAGAATTTAACTATGAGTTAATATGTGAACTTTAAACAAAATCAATAACACGTGTCTTTTCAACAAAATAGACATATAATTAAAGATAATTTCGAATTTAACTAAGAGGGTAAAGCTATAATCTTTATTTTTTAAATATTGAAACCGAATATGGTATATCTGTTTTTTTAAGCTTACCGTTGTTGTTTGAGTACTGAGTAAAGGGATTATTTTAGAAGAAATAGGGGTCGTTCCTGAGAAGAACATTTAGTAAGTGTTGAAATTTCACCGTATTTATATTCTTCATAGAAAAATGGGTCTTAACTTCCCGGAAAGCAGGAGACCCTGGTTCGAGTCCCTGAAGCTGAAGTAGTAAGATTTTTTATTTTATTCCCTTACATTTCTTGAACGAAATTAATGATTTTTTAAATTTGTTATTCAGAATGAAACATGGGGGCTCCAGCTCTCCTATTCCCTCTCCGTTCTTCCTATTCCCTTCCGTTCGGTCTAGAGCCAGTCTTCACTCGCCTTGATTTATACTAATGTACTTTAGACTAAATAAAATCAAATTATCAATTAATTCATCCATCTTAAATGAGACGGAAGAAATCTTGCAAGTCTACGCACCTGAACGTGCATCGGTGCATTGATGTAGTACTGACATGAACAAACCGAGGGATACTTGCTTAAGCGTCCTCAGTAAAAGCCAACTCGCCTACAAGTGAGCGCTTCAAACTCAGAGAAGAGCGCTTATAGCCATGTTGCCCAACCCCCAATAGAAGGGGCGGCCGAAGGGGTTGGGAAGGACGCTGCACCTCTCGGAACAGTAAACTAACTGCAACAGGTGGCTGGGATCCTGGCTGTCGCCGAGACGGGATCCTTCAGGCATTGTCTTCCTCCACCGCTTCGTTTCTTGAAGACGAGGCTTATGTATAGTTGTTAGATCTCCACCATTATTTCGCCAACAATAGATCACTGCCTTAATAATAAATTCAAAATATCCCACTGATTTGCAAAAAAAATTCGCACCAATCAATGAGAACTTTATTTGCAAGGATTGGTCGGTTATTCGGTTTTAGGGTTCAAATAAACTCTTAAATTGTTTTTATTATTGTCAAAGTTTCGTCCTAAAATTCAGGCATTCTTCAGGGCAATGGGAATCATCATGGAACTCTCCAGATTCACTAAAGAGTGTAACTAAATTTTGACTGTTTATCAGTTATCCCAGAGTAGACGGTTTCCACCCTCCATCGCCCTCATTGCCCTGAAATTTAGGCCGAAACTTTGACAATAACAAAAATTTTTGTTACTTACAATTTAGTTTTTTTATTTAAATCCCAAGATCGAATCCCCGACCAATCCAGATCTACGGTCTAATATTCAGTCACAAACAAATATTTTTTTTTCTTTCATATATTTCGATCTGTTATTGATGTTAATTTCTATTACTTTAGCAGTAAAACATCGATATATTTAATAATTTATGATCATAATACTCATTATATATAAAATGTTCTATAGGTTTTAAATTTTCTATAAAAACAAAATATTTACTACCAGTTTTGAGGATGTATAATTCATTTTTTTAAAATAGGAGTAAAAATCGGACCCACAACAGACCCTAAAAGTGGAGAGGGGGCTCATTTTATGAATGTGCTTATTCCTCTTCCATGGCACACTAGAGCAGTGGTTCTCAAACTGTGGGTCGCGACCCCCAGGGGGGTCGCGTGGTGTGTCCAGGGGGGTCGCGGGATAAGGAGGAAAATCAAAAAAACAAATCAGTCATAGCTGTAGTTTTTATTAATAACAAAATTTATAGGCTACACAAATTTGTAATACACATACAAGTTGAAAAAGGTGTAATAATATTTAATGGGAAACATGAGCTTGTTCGGAATTAACCAATTTTTTTATGTCCGGAATGAGTTTTGTAATACACAAAAGAATGTCATTTTCCAGGGTCAAACGATTTCTTGATTTTGTTTTGATATTCACCATTTTGGAGAAACCTTGTTCACAGTTATAAGACGTAGAAAATGGCATCAAAGTCTGTAATGCTTTTGTAGACAGTTCTGGGTATTCATTTTTAATACCTATCCAAAATTTGTCGATACAAGCACTGTTAAAAGTGAGTTTTNCATGAAGGCGAGAAGTAACGTCGTGTCACCTGGATCAAATGTTCATGACTCGGTGATCCGTAGTGCCGAGTTCATCCGTCATGAACATTTGATCAGGAAAGACTTCTCCTCTCGCCATCAATATAGCCCTGAAGATGCCTTGTAAGCCGAAACGTCGGTAGATAATAAAATATAATAATTAATACACATTTTTTAAATTTCATTTTTTTTGGATCAACATTGACCGTACCCCATCAAAAATTCTCTACCAAAGTATTTCAAATTTACGGACAGACTAAATTCCTTCGTAAGAGAGGAGTGAAGAGAAACTCCATACAATGTATATATGTATAAGTGTGTGTGTGTAAGTTTTAAAATATGTGACATAAGGTTATAAATTACATTAATCGTTAAATTACGTAATAACTGAGTAACAAATGGTTAAATGATTTATCAAATAATATTAAAGTTGAATTTATAAACAAAATTAAATCTATAGGTTTTGAATGGACATCTTTGTTAAATAAATGTAATATAATATTTAAAATGTTTCTTAGTAACTTCAACTTCCTTTATTAATATTTGTATAAAAATAAGTTTATAAAATTATTATTTAAAAAAAAATTGGTTAGATTCAATAAGGAAATCATTAAGGGAAGTATGTAGATCAAATATGAAAATGAAGACTAAACTTTAAATAAGTTTGATGAATTCGGTTAGGAAGTACACAAGAAATTCCTTGACTGAACTTTAGATGTCCATTATCAAGAGGAGTCTTAGATGCTTATCTCCTCCCGAGAGGCATGTTCTTGAGTGGCTGATTGATGGAGATGGTATTTATGGTTGAGGTGATGAAATGATGAAGGATTCAGAGATGGATGATGTCTGGAGACGCTAACAACCCCCACATCTCTCTCAAAAACCTCTCATATATTAGGCTTCCTCTCAGAGCTCTTTCTTATGTGAGTCTAATTGACGTAAAAAATAGTCATGATAAATTGCGTCTTAATAAATGGTTAAGCTGTTTTATGTAAAATTTAACGATAAATTAAATTCTAAATATAAAGTGATAATGAAAGGATATTTTTTTTTGTCCAATGGACCTTAATTTCTTAGAATATTGCTCACTGATATTTTGCATACATTGAAACTATATATATCTATCTCGTGTGAACTTGTTAAATTACATTTGATTTGTTTGAAATAGGTCGACTTTTTCTACTCGACAATACTTATTTTTTTAGGTTTAGGAAATAACACCCAATGCATCGCACACTGTATTAACTTATCACCCTAATTGCTGAGAGCTTTCATAATCAGTGATTCCATCTCCGGATCTCAGTCACGTTTTATTTTCTGCTTCGGCAGCTCAAGTTGCACTTATTGTAAAAGGTGGCTGAGCTCAGAAGATGAAGTCACTCATTCTGAAAGCTGAATGGTACAACTCCACAGTTTTGATGGTAGGAATTGATGGTTTCTAAGGACCAATCTTCTGAAGCCATCTTCTCCCGCGAGCGAAATGTATCCCCTGGCTATCTTGAGATTTCCCATGGGAGGGTACGCCACTACCTCATTGTCCTCAGTACTGTTCGGGCGTTCGCGCTTCGGAATCTCCTATGCCATCTTTCAATTTCTTGGGGCTGCATCTCTCAGTCGATATGGCATGCCCTAAAGAACTCTTTTCAATATTAAATTACTATTAAAAGTTTTCTGTGCTGAAAAAATAACTTTCAATAATTATAAGTGGTCTAGTCTAATAGAAATGCCGCCAAGAGGATCTATTTAAAGTAATTGGATTTCTCATGGTTCAATAGATATTGACGTAAAAAAGATAAATTGACCAATTCGATCTTACATTCCGAAGAGAGCAATGAATTAAAAGTTAAGCTCACTGTCTCTAGGCCAACTAATGGGAGGAGGGATTGGGTGCCTCTCATACCAAGCACTAAATAAATGTTTTTAATATCTCCCTCTATAAGCGGTTTTTCTCTTTAAAAAATTGCTTTTTAAGAGATAAGCTCTTAAAAGAGATCAGTGATTAATCTAAAGCGATAAAACATTATTCAGTTATTGTTATATCCTCTACGGGTTTGTCATTAGACTTGCAATAACAACGAAAATAACTACCCAGTGTCCCTCTGAACTCTCCATTCATTTTAGACATTTACTTATTTATCAGAAAGTAACTCAAATGATAAATGTGGAACTTTATATTGAAAAATTCAGATGATAGAGATTAAATATTAAATTTTTTTTGGGGAGGGGATAATTTAAAAAGTTAAAAATTATAAGTAAAAGAGAATAATTAGAATTTCTCTGAACCATCTTTATAAAATAATATTTTGAGTACGTATTCAAAATTACTATCACCTTTTGATAAGAACTATATAATTGTCAATCAATCCTTAACAACTCTTGTGATTTTCGTCCATTCACCATTGGGAAATCAACTTGTTTTCCTAAGAAAAAATGAAGCGAATTTGTAAAAATTCAACTGATCTTCACCGATTTCTCATTTTCTAATGTAATGTCGGGAGTAGAATGTAGATAGATCTCTTCATGAATTGTAGAAAAGTGACATAGTATCATATACAATAGTAACAGAATTCGGTGTTTAGTCTTGATTAATTCATTTTTATTTAAAATTAAATAAGTTGGAAGGGGGTTTAGAGTAAATCCAAATATATATCATTTATTGTTATATTACATGTATTAGTTTTTATTTAAGTTTACATAAAATATTTACGGAATACAATCGGTGCAAAATACAATTTTCTTAAAAATAATATTTTCTTGTGGTATATAATCTTACGTAATTCTTTACAATTTTTAGTGCATGGGAATAGAATAAAAATCTAACTGTCCCAGCCAGGACTTGAACCTGGATCTCCTGCTATCCGGGCCGGTGCATTTTCCACTTATGCTAGAGGACCCTCCCATTCTTTCTCAAATTTATTTTCTGTAGCATTTTAATGAAAAACTGGGAAAGATATTTGAGGATATAACTACGAAGGATGAGTACATTCCCCACTCTTCCTATCCGGTCTGTACAGAGCCATGTTCAGTGGTCTTTCTCTCCGGATTAAAACATATAATTCATTTTACAATCTCATTTATGTCTGTCATAATAAAATATTGGATATCTGCTTATATAACTCAGCTTCTGCTCGACAAACCCTTACCACATGCTGATTAACTATATACTTAGCAATTAGTTTGGAGGAATATTAATTTCAGTATTGGGAGTTATTAGACCAATGTAGCGAGTACCAATAAGACATATATATAATATAGTGACGAAGAAGGGTATGACCAAGTAAATCACTAGAGAACTAAATAGAAGAGGAGTTAGGGTCGAAGACGGATGTTAGGCCAAAGTAACGCTGTTATAGAGAACTCCTCTAGCTTACGTAGAAAACTGTGACGGAGTAGGCTCTAATGAACACTGTTAGAAGGGCGTTATAAATCCACTAGAACTCCTGAACTCCAGGCCCTCAAGGGCCCATTCAGTAAATCCTCCTAGAGCCGGCTAGCCCCTAAATTTTATAAAGTATTGCCAAAATTTCTTTGTTATCACTCGCTTTTTCGACGTTCAACAATAGGGGTTATTTCCAAACTTATCCCTGAACAAACTGTTTTATGACATTTGAAAAATTATTTAACAATAACATTTCCCTAAATTTTTCAGCAGACCACCTACAGTAGGTAACTGTTTGCTAAGGTGGAAACTACTAAAAAAAAAAAAAATATAAACTATTAAAAAAAAAATTACTGAAATCTCAATCATAAAAAATAGAAACTATAAAAAAAAAACAAAAAAACTGTAATTTTTCAGTAGCAGACCACATTAGTAGTTTCTATTTATAGTTTCTATTTTTTTTTATAGTTTCTATTTTTAGTTTCTATTTTTGATGATTGAGATTTAAGTAAATGGAAATCATATTTAAGATCATTTCCTAAAAGACATTTCTGCCAAATCTACACCACCAAAATAAATTCATGAATTCTTCTAAATTTAAACGATTCACGATGAGATTTAGTCTTAAATACACTTGCTCAAATGTACAAAAAATTTCCGGAATCGAGTCCAAAGAGTTCCAAACCTTAGTTTCTAATCTAAGACGTAATTTATTCATTTCTATGATGACGAGAAAATCATGTCTAATGAGTATTATTCTCTAAATTTCTCACCCCTACTAAGTAAGACTTTATTCGCTTCAACTGTCGTGTTATTTAGTTTTCAAAATTTTACTCGATATAGGTTAGTTTATGTACTCTTATTAACTATAATAGAAAAACTTGCTTAAATCACGTAGTATGCTACTCACTGAACGGTTTACGAATGTTAAATGTCGAATTAGATTACGTTATTTTAAAAATTACGATCACTAAAGAGAGATAAAAGTTTTTACTACCTATATTTTTCAAAAGCAGTCTGTAATCCTAGTAATATATCGCATTCAATTCTAAGAGAATGCCAATGAAGTATCTATTGCATTTCATCGGGTTTTAGAATAATTTCTCTTATTGGACAACTTTTAGACGGATTTTTAATAATTTACTGATATTTAGTAGGATATTGTAGACCTTTTCGACTACCTTTGACAGTAGTAGTACAGTAGATTTCAAAATCTATAGTCGATCATTAAAGTATGAGTTCCTATTTTCGTGAAAAAATCTGAAAAGTAGGCCGTGTATTTAGAAATTGATTTTTTGGGATTTAGTTTAATTTTTGTAGAGCATTTTAAATCGATATGAGGAATAAATTGTTGAGATACTTACTTTTTACAGGGAAAGTTTTTAGTTATGATAAATATTTAGTTATTTAGGTAAAGTCCATACTTTAGACTACTAAAAATATACAAATTAGAGTACGCTAAGAACAAGGAATTTTTCGTATCGACCTGTTGTACGATTAATAAATAATGGATTTTAGTTATGGTTCGATCAAGGAAGATAAAAAAAAATGTGTACAAATTAAAAAAAAGTGTATTTTTTTAAAAGATTATCTGCCAACTTATAATTTGGCTACATTGTAAGCCATATTTAGGGTTATCATGAAAACGAGAGTGGACGTCCTGTCCCAAAGTTCACATTTCCATGACAGGACGTCCTCTCTCGTATTTTTTTAATTTTTTTATTTTTATTTATCTGCCTTGACCGAACCATAACTAAAATCATCTAATAACAATAGCTACGGCCAAAAAACTCTCCTTTTGAACATACTAAATAATGGAGTGTATGCTTGTAGGTGAGTTTGTGTAATTTATCTTTTATCTGTCATGTATATCATTTTAATATAATATTTACCTTCTTGGATTAAAATTATAATTAATATAAGCAATTTTTATTGATTAATTCTGCTTGAATTGCAAATAGATATTTCAATTTAATAGTTCCATTACAACTACTTCCCTTAAAGAGAAGTATATAGATCAGTTCCACGAAGTGGCTTTAAAAATGTTCTTTGATATTTCAATCTTCAAAGGCTAACGAAAAATTATTTCTCGGTCCGTTTTGGATTTTAAATGAATTAAGTTAAATTCAAATAAAAAGACCAGAGCAAAGTAACCAATTAAAGGATTGCCAATTAAAGAGCCAACTTCGCTCATGTTCTATACAAGTGAATTGGTTTTTCTCTACCAATCCTTGTATATTGTTCCTTATATTGAATGTGAATATGAAGTAAATTATTTCATGAACATTTTATTACATGACAAGAGGAATGCGACGGATAACTATTATCCAAGGGAATATCCCTGGACGGCCTATTCGTGTGGGCTGACTTAACTGATAACGAGTGCCCAGACAGGAGAACAAGTACTGTTGCAGGGGAGGGGGATCAGAATGAATGTATGGCGGGCTTGCATTCATATGGAAACAAGGGCGCTAGCTATTCGCGCATTTCAATTCCATACAATTACCTTTAACTGCAGTACGTGCAAGACCAGCCTACTGGAGCAAATGCAGGAAAACTGTTTCCCCTTCTGTACTAGAATGGCTAACGCCATGTAATCAAGTTATTCAGTAATAGTGCATTATAAATTTTTTTTTAACTATCATTAAATATACATTGTTTATTTTATTAATTTTTTTCTCTAGTGACAGCCNATATAACCATAGTTAGCTTACCTTTTCTTCGCGTAATTTATCAAGGAAAATGGATGTGTCTCTGCCATCGTTCCTTTTATGTGGCCTAAGATATAACCATAGTTAGCTTACCTTTTCTTCGCGTAATTTATCAAGGAAAATGGATGTGTCTCTGCCATCGTTCCTTTTATGTGGCCTAAGATATAACCATAGTTAGCTTACCTTTTCTTCGCGTAATTTATCAAGGAAAATGGATGTGTCTCTGCCATCGTTCCTTTTATGTGGCCTAAGATATAACCATAGTTAGCTTACCTTTTCTTCGCGTAATTTATCAAGGAAAATGGATGTGTCTCTGCCATCGTTCCTTTTATGTGGCCTAAGATATAACCATAGTTAGCTTACCTTTTCTTCGCGTAATTTATCAAGGAAAATGGATGTGTCTCTGCCATCGTTCCTTTTATGTGGCCTAAGATATAACCATAGTTAGCTTACCTTTTCTTCGCGTAATTTATCAAGGAAAATGGATGTGTCTCTGCCATCGTTCCTTTTATGTGGCCTAAGATATAACCATAGTTAGCTTACCTTTTCTTCGCGTAATTTATCAAGGAAAATGGATGTGTCTCTGCCATCGTTCCTTTTATGTGGCCTAAGATATAACCATAGTTAGCTTACCTTTTCTTCGCGTAATTTATCAAGGAAAATGGATGTGTCTCTGCCATCGTTCCTTTTATGTGGCCTAAGATATATCAATAGTTAGATTACCTTTTCTTCACGTAATTTATCAAGGAATATAAAATAGCTACTCCCTTCTTTCACCCGTTATAGCAAAAGTTTCGGCCTTGATTGGCTTCAATTTATCTCCTTCTTTGAGAATATTGCAGTTTAACTGTCTTCTCTGTGCATTTTTAACCTCTGAAGATGTTCTCCATCAACTGGAGAGTTATTTCTCTATAAAGAAAGTGTGAAGATAGGCTTATACTCGAAATCCTCCAGATCTGTGTAACTCAACACAACAAGCTCCGGGGTCACATACGCCTAGAAATACGAGCTAACTTCCTTAATGTATTCACCAGAACTTAACAAGCTGTGGAACAAATTACCCAAGTTCCACAAAACATGTCTGAGTGCTGCCTCCTGAAGTAAGGGACGAATGTGAACTACTGCGTGGAATATAAACAACACAATGGTGGCATTGTTATACAAACATGTTACTTAACAATCAACCCTTCAAAATAATATTCCAATTTTTTTCAAAAAACCTAACAGTTTCTTATCTGAATAATCTATAAGTGCTACTAATGTATAATAATTATATATATATATATATATATGCATTTCTGCTAAATAAAGGTTGTTTTTGATACAGTAGCAAGCCAAGGGCATACATCTATTGAAAATAACTATAATCATTCCTGTTTAGGTTTTCTTTATTTATTTTTTTTCATAAATTTCTAGTGTACAGAACCAAATTGAATAACATACTCGAAAAAATATATGCGCTGTGTTAAATGTGCCTTTTAAATATTTACATTCAATAAAATTTTTATAAGAATGCATATTAGAGAAAAATATATTAGAATACAATTGCTAAGGTTGGGCGAGGCACCAACGCTCAATATATAGAAAAAAATTAATCATTGAATTATAAATTTTCGAATGAATTCATTTTTGGTTAAAATCAAAATAAGAAAAGGGCCTTGAAGATGAAGAGAATTTAGGGGAAGATTAACGTTGTTATAATTTGTAAATATACATTAGTTACTTTCATATAATTAGTGATGACTATGTTTTATGCTAATAACCATTTGGGTCATTTAAGCCTTTTTACTGGCAAGGTTACAGGAGGAAGCGACTAACAAGACGTAGGAATTCACAGACGAATTAATAAAATTGGTGCAGAATTTTACTACATTCACATAATTGAATTTCTAATTAAATCTCTCACTTAAAAATATATTTAAAAATATAATTAAGAATGATTTCCCTTTCCCCCCATTTAAGAAATGATCTTAAATTTTTACGTTTATTGTCCTCTCCATCTTCCATAGGAATTGCTTATCTAAATAAATCTATCAGGAGCTTTAAGGGAGGAGTAAGGTGGTTAAGGTACTGGACCCTCAGCCTATGGTCCTATGTTCAATGCTCACAGTGAACAGTTGTTGATTTTTTTCTTTCTGTGCCACTGTTTGTAAGGACACAGAGGATTCCTGGTGTGTCCATAAGGATTAGCAAGCTAGGGGATCATTATTTTATGAATGGGAAAAGTTAGGTAAGCCGTAGGTTGACAATAAATACATCCTTTAAGTTTATTTCCCAATTATTATTATATTATATTATATATTATAGGCCTATTATGGCCTGTTGCGGGACTGGATTATTTATTTTTTTCTATTTATCTTCAAAGAAAGATGGGAACGTTTATTATTTAAAATTTTTAATAAAATATATTGACATTTAGAAAATATAAATTATACAATTTTTTTTTAAACTTATAAATAAATAATAGTATTTACTTTAGTTGAGGAAGGAAGTCGGACACTCTTTTGGCATATCTTTTTCTTTCATGACATAAAATCAGAAGAGAAAGAAAAATAGAAGATAACAATGGAAAAAAAGGAAGAGTTCTCGTTTCTAAAGTCCCATTGAATCAATAGAGAATTGAGTGCCCTTCCCAAGACAAAACAAATTGCTTATCCGGAGTACAATCTACAAGGGAAATTTCTCTTTTTTCAGGCGAGCTTTGACAAAGTAAGCTCCCATGATTACAGGGGAAAAGATACTTTTCAATGGAGATTTGAGGGCTTCCAAAAGACTCAAAGTCCCCGGACTAGTAACATTTTCCCTAAGAATGAGTGTTTTTTTTTTAAATAAAACAATCTACTAACATTATTTTATTAAAAAAAAAAAAAAACATGAATCTTAAATTTGAAAATAACTCACTTCCTCAAAATTGTAGATTTACCAGGGAAAACCGTTAACTTTCTCTGGCTTCCGTCACATGTTGGAATTCCAGGAAACGAAAAGGCAGACAAAGCTGCAAAGAAAGCAGCCGGTATGTTCGAACCTCCTCTAAGTATCCTCGAACCAGATGACCTTAAAAACTGGCTAAGGAAAATGGCACTCCAAGACTGGGAAAATGCATGGATGCTAGAACCAGCACACAACAAACTGCGGAGTATAAAAAACACCACAAAAGAATGGAACACCTCCATCCGTGGGAATAGAAGAGAAGAGGTAATACTGACCCGTATGCGGATAGGTCACACGAACCTTACT
>KZ807743.1:12321-22511 GCA_000696205.2 Oncopeltus fasciatus | reverse complement strand
ATATATATATATATATATATATATATATATATATATATATCAATAAAAAAAATTTTTCTAATGAAACCAAATTGAGTACTAAAGCTTTCATTTTAATTTCTAAAAAAAATTACTGCTGAAATCGGTAGAAGAAGGGGAGGGTATAGAAGAAGGCAAAAATTAAAAATCTTTTTTCAAATTTTAAATGGAGGTTTTTTGGCCGTAGAGATTATTAGTTGAGGTACGGTCTATCTAGGTTATTCCAAAAAAATACAATTTAAAAAAATGTAAAATTTTAATTATCCGCCGTCGTTTCGGCTTAGACAGTAAGTCATCTTCAGGGCTATTATGTAGACGAGTAGGGATCTCGTGCCACCTGGATCTCAGTGATACATTTTTGATTTTATCCAGTTGGCAAGACGTCCCCTCTCGTCTTCATGATAGCCCCGAAGATGGCTTACAATGTAAGGCAAAACGTCAGCAGGTAATTAAAATTACAATTTTTTTTAAATTGTTTTTTATTTTTTTTGGATCAACCTTGACCGAACCCCAACAAAAATTATCTAATATTAAAATATTAATGCTTCGTTATTAGTAGTATCACTGAAAAAAGCTACATAAAGTATTCTACAAAATGTATTTTTATAACATTTCATTCATTAATTTTTTAATATTTCATAAAATAAATGGCGTATGAAGGTCAGAGTGGATGATTTTATTGGATACGTAGAGAGTAGCGTTGAGGATGACACGATATCTTTGGACTAAAGCCCCTGGATTGCCTCGCTGGGCCCTACAATTCGATAGTATAACGATAAATTGTCACATGTAATATCTTTGTTACAATTTTTAGAATATGATAGCTATACAATTAAACTTTTCTTCGTGCATATTCTGTATTATTTTGAGATAAAAGCGTATTAAAGAAACTATTTAAGAATGAAAATGTTTTGGCGGGCCTTTTCAATTTTTAAAAAACAAAAACATATTTGATAATTGGTCATTCTCATGGAATATGTTGAATAAATTTTTATAAGTTGATATTGGTTATAGGGAGGTGAAAAACTACTAATCTTATATATTCTATACTTCAATCATGCTTCTGTCAAGAAAAACTAATTGTAACATAGTAAAATATTACCATTTGCTTTCTTCTACTTTTTAATAATTCTCTCTTTCTAAATCATATGTTTTCTTGTAAAATTGTACCCTTATTAATATATAATTTAAAAATGTTACTGCGAAAGTAGAACGCTACTCAAAATGTTACTTACCGGAAAGACTAGAGCCAGCTTATGTGGTCTTTCCTTTTACGTTCTTTGATCTCTCCCTCTAATAAAATATAACTCCTCATTTACTCTCATTTATGTCCGTCGTTATGAATTATAGGAAATTCGCTTAGTTTAATCAACTCCGGCTGAACACATTTTAGCAGATTTCTCGAAGGGAAATCAATCAATTCATTTGGTACCATGAAGCAAATAATGAAAAATTCTAACATATTATTACCAATACTATACTTGAAATGCTGAAAGTATGATGACCCATTTAAAGTTTTAACACAAACACTCAAAAGACGGTTCCGAAGAAGACAAAAGTGTTATTATTAAATTATATTTACTTAATATTCATTTTTATAATTTTATTTTTTAAAACGCATATTGAGAATAATATTTAAGAACGTAATTTTGTATATTGTGTGGGCCCTATTATTTTTAAATATAGAAGCTGTATTCCTTATTCAGTTTTTTCATTGTAAACTCATAAAGGAATTTATTAATTTAGTGCCTTGCTGATTGTCCCTCTAGTTTATTCATAAAATTCGAAAGGAGGGCTTCTAATGTAATATGACAATATTTGTTCTTCAATAATAAAGGGTAGAATTTTCTATATAGAACTCCTTATATTGCTGTCATGTATGATATGAATTTCTAGAATGTAGGGTAAAAACTAAATGAAGCTGATATTTTATGAGCTTTAGTGCCGACGTATAATATTTATTAGTACTTTAGTAATATTGAAATGTCAATAAAAATAATTTCCATAATTCAATCCTTTAAATTAAAAATAAATAATATTAATAAAATTGATGATAGTAGAACAGCATATTAAAGTTTAGATAAAAAACATGTAGTAAAAAAAAAAAAAATCAGCAATTTGTCCTTTTAAAGCAGAATTATGAAAATCATCACTCTTCCATTTCTCGAAGTATTAATTCGAAAATATATGACTTGGGTGTCTCTAAACCTTACGCTCCTTCCACCGATATCAGCTGTTAACGAACTATTCCCAAAATTCTTAAAATTTCGGTCACTAGAGTGCATTAATTTTTTTTAACCCAAAATAAGTTTATTTGAAAAAAAATTTACAAAGCATATAGAAATTGTTAGCCTTTCTCGGATATCTAGCCTCAGTAGAGAAAGAGGGAGTCTTCCAATAAGTAAAGAAGCAAAAATAAAATATTGACAATCACGATGGAAAAAAAAGAATAAAATAATCATTCAACTTCACATAAGAAAGAAACTAAAAAACCAAAAAAAAAAATTTATTACAAGTATATATAGAGACAAAAATACTGATTTTGGTCAATAAAATAATAAGCATGGTCATAAAGCTAATTAATTTAAATTAAAAGGTACATAAGAGCCTTTTGAAACATTAAAAAATTATAATATATTATAAACAACTCATATATTAAAAATATAAAATATATTAAATAATAATAATATATCAACACAATATCCTCCAGTTACTAGCAAATGGTGAGAAGTAACAGTTCAAGCTGTTCTTCTTGAGTACTTCACCATCTAACCCGACATAGATTGATCCAACCAGTTTTCCTGCTTCGTCTAGTTGAACACTCTCCCTAAATCTGTCGCGGTAGCTTTGCTATGGACACCAATTTCTATTGAATATGCTATTCACCAATATATTCTGTGGAAGGTCATTGTATAGAGTCGTCAGGATTATTGCCGTAATGTCGGGCTTTATCGTGTAAACCGGGATGTCTTTGCTCTGTCGATCGCTCCCATTTTATATAGTGTAGTCCGGGATCCATACGAGAGTTATTTGTGATATTTGGTCCAAAAGGTTAAAAATCAAGTATGTAAGTAAATGTTTTTATATAAAGATGCCTGTATATATATAAAAAATACATGTGTAAGTTTTACTTAAAAGTATCAATTGAAATGTACTACTTGAAACACAAAAATCTGAAATTAAAAAAAATATAACATGCAGCAAGGGATATTATTTTTATTTAAAATCTAAAACGAACCAAGAAATACTTTTACCCTCGCCTTTGAAGAATCCGTCAAGAAACGAAGACCGTTTTTAAAGGCTCTTCATGGAACCAATCTATTTATACTTACTTAAGGGAAGTAGATTTGACGGGACAGTGAAAGTTAAAAAGCCTTCAGTAATTCGAGCAAAATTATTCGCAAAATTTTACATGTTTAGGTATTATAATTTAGATATAAGAATGACAATATTATAATACAATTGTATGCTTGATAAATACAATTATAACTACTCTTACGTCAGTAAAAGGTATTACAGATAGATGTACGAAATTCCTTGTACTTAGCGTACTTTAATTTTGTTATATTTTAGACTGTAATAATTGCACTTCTATTATATCAAATGCAATTTCTTTAAATAATAAATATCTCAAGATTATATTTTCAATGCTTCAAGAGAAATTCAAAGATAACTTTTTTTTTAAAATCCTTTTCACAGACGACGATAGATTTTGACACCTGCTGTTCTACTGTCACAGGTAGGCGAAAAGGTCTACAATACCATACTAGATACTTATATAATGAAATAAAAATTATTTCCAGCTCGTGACAGAGATGAAATCCAATAAGCGAAATATTTCTAAAACCCGATGATATGCGATTGGTCCTTTATTGGCATTCTCCTGTCGTGGAATGCGATAAATAACTAGGATTGCAGACTGTTGATGACAAGCTTCCATGACATTTGGCCTAGTGAACTTGTTACAACGTAACCAGTTGCAGTAATGGTCGTTCTTTATTATCTAAACTTCATATTATTATATAAAATATTTGACCTGTAAATTTAACTATCAAATGGGTACTAGGGTGCCCAACAAGCTTAGAATATGAGTGGAGGGTTGATCTGTTTAGTTTAAAGAGAGTGTTTAGTACTTATATTTAGTGTAAAAATATTAGTGTTTTTCTTTCTGAAAGGGGTAGAGTTTAGCTGCTGAGGAAAGCCGATCGTTTCAACGCGTAACTCGCCAGGAATTTTAACAAGATCGGATGAGCCGTGGCCGCGGAGGCTGGCGGTTGTTTTTCAAAAGGGCTGCCAGGCTCATAAAATTAAGGGCTCGCCCTTCCCAAACTCCCCCACCCCCCCGGCCACCCTGTGCTCCTCTCTCACCCTAGCACCCCCCTCGGTTCACCCTGTTAATGAGGGGTAATTTAATAGGGAGTCCCGGACAGCTCCTGGGACAGCTGGCAGCTTGCTAATGGGGTGAAAAACATGTCCTCCCGCCCCCCAAACTGACCTGTTCCACTCATCCCTCAAACTGATGAACCTTCTTAAATCATCACAAAATAATTTATTTTATGCATGTCATAATTATATTTTATAATGAAGAATTGTAGAAAGTTTTATTTCTTCAACACAAGTTGTTAGTTTAATTTCACAATTTTTCACGTTGTGATATTTTTCACAGATTTTCAAAAGCCTGAAACTAAGGTTCGAGTTCCTTAAAATAGAAAAAGAAAATGAAATTTCACGTAAAATTGTAGAAAATATAAAGAGCTATTTGATTGAAGAACAACATAATCTGACAAAGAGCTCATACAATTATATTTTGTACAACATTTTGTACGGGTTTTTGCCCAAATCCAAATTTTCTTTTCTTTTTTAACCTCTGCTACTAAAAATACGGAATCAACAATAATTATCTATTTTCCACTCATTTCCTTTCAACTTTTAACTTGCTATAAGTCACTTGTAAAATGAAATTCATACATTAAAGCGACCGCAGGAGTTTATTTTTTTTTTTACCCACTGAAAATAGTATTTATAGTAATTTATTTTTAAAAAAAATTATTTTAACGTAAAAGCGTTACTAAATAATTTTAAAACTTAATAAACTTCGTTGAAATTTGCGTTGACTATCAAATTTTGTTTACATTAATGTACAATTTAAACTCTTAATCGCACAAAATTTTAGAAGAATCTATAGAAAACTATATTCAATTACCTGCATATAAGCCATTAAAATTATTAGACACAATTATGTCTAGGATCTGAATAAATTCGTGTAAAATTCCTGAATTTATTTTCTAAATTATAAAAGGTATATTAATATNTAGTATAACTGGAAAGTACACCGGCCCGGATAGCAGGAGATCCATGTTCGATTCCTGGCTGGGACAGATAGTTTTTTATTTTCTATTCCCTCTCAATAATTGTTTGTTATTAATTGATTAAGTGGAAGTTTATTAAAAGTCTAAATCCCTGGAAGGTAGCAGTAAAAGTAGGAATAAGTAGACGTTAATGCGCTATTAGAGGTGGTAAAAAAACTCTTGACGAAAGACAAATTTTATCATTTCATTCTAGTTTATTACTCGTTCGGTCTCACGTTAAACTACTTCATATGAAGACTATTATGCTTATGTCTCCCCGAAGAGCATTTTTCAATCGATTTTAATAGCACGACATATTAATATATAGTTGTGAGGATTTTATATAAGGTAATATATGAAAGAAGTTTTTCTAAGAAATCGTAAGAAATAATAAGAATAAGCTAAAACTCCTCAGCGGAAACTTGTAGAGGAGAAAGTGGAATTCAATTGGAAAGTTTTGTCTCGTGTCTCCCCCCCCCCCCCATCTTATCGTGCCTTCGGTTAATATGAAATTGAATTTTTCGTTTTGGATTCGTGTGGAAGTTCCTTTGTTCAGAAGAGTGTCACTGAGGTATAGAAAATTAATACAATTTCTTTGGAAACCAAAAAACTTAATAATTGCATCAAACTGTGGGTATGAACGGAGATGGCCTCGTGACCTCCTGAGCCTTAATGCTCAAGCCTTAAATTTATTTGCATTATTGTTGATTTTATTTTTTATATATTTTTTTTTATTGTATCCGTCATCAAATAGTCATTATAGGTTTTAGATAATAGTTGTTTAGAAAACGATTTTCTAGCTGAAAGAGAATTATATTATATAAATATACTACATTAAAAACAAAAATTAAATAAACTCATTTGTGATAATTTCCATAGTAAATTCCTACAAACTGACATGAGGCCCACACTTTAAAGCCCTTGTTCCCATTAGGACAAGTAAAGCCGGAGAATGAACTCCCAAAAGTGCTTTCATACTCCTGAAAGGGAAGAGATCTCTTTAAAGGGGCACTTATTTTGATGATGGAACTCGGCGAATACTTACAGAAAATGTCTTTTGAAATCTCCCACTCCAAGGGCTCCTCCTCAACTACCCTGACTTGTCCTGCATTTCCCTGTTCCCCTTGGGAATATGAATATACCCCCTGATTTGAGGGTTCGGATATATGAAGTTTTGTAGTAATTGGCTGGATCCCCTGAATATGGCGATAGAAAAATACATACTCGTATACCTATCCGTGAGGAGTCTTATAATAAAACCATGTATTTCCGCATTCTTGTTAATAGAGCTTGGATGCCATTTTTGTATGGGTGAGTGTTATCTTCTCTTTCAAACTCTTAAGGGCATGTGAGGGGAGGGGTTATCTACAGGTTGCCACCCCATTATTAACATCAATGGCTCAGGACTGGCTTTTACTTATAGATTGAAGCATGCCCTAGGCGGGATTTGAACCTGCAGCGTCAGGAATGCGAGACCCCGCATACTCTGGCACCCTTATATGCCATTTGAAAAGTGTATCGACCAGAAACGATTAGACGTGTTTAAGTATAGCTTATATCTTTACGGTTATTACTTTAATAAAAGTAAAATAGAGCTTAAATATACTTAGGTATCATTTATGATCCGTTGTGGTTTTTACAGGAGTTATAATTTGGAACATATTTAGTAAATGACACGAATATTCCAGACTTTAGGCCAAGTACTCTTCTTAATAATTTGTAATGATCATTACTTTACTAATTTCTTTTCCTTTATTGACCTGTTTCCTGGGTTTATACCTAGAAATAATTCACATTTTTTTATTATTATTATATTTTAAATACATCTGACTTTCATATATTAAAAAACCATCAATTTAATCCATAGGTGTCACAAATGAATGAGTTTTTTCTCATGCTAAACATTCATATTAAAAATATATTACTATAAAAACTAATATCAAATTGGATTGTATTGGAAATATCAAAGCTTTTTACTTTCTAATGGCTATAAAATCCAATACATATAGGTATCTAGCTAATTGTAATTAACTTTATATTAAATAAGTAAAATGAGGACTAAATTCAGTCCCAGCAACATATATTTATTATTATTCACATCAAGTGCATGTGATTTTATTTCTCATTCCTAGATAATTAGTTCTTTGTCCCTGTAGTGCAACATTGTTCACCAATTGGTTCAGTCTGAAGGAATATCCATTATTTGAAGTATCTACATCCAGGATCTTCCAAATTTGTAAATACCTTTTTCACATCACATCAATTCAGCCTTAATACCACAAATTTCATAAATTACTTATGCAAATTTCATAAATTACTCTCGTCATTTAATTTATTTAATTTTTTCTTTATAAATATTTAATTTGGCTGTGGTATTTTATCCCACGTAAATTTCAAACAATTAATGAGAGGGAATAGAATATAAAAAAAAGTTAGAGAGTGTAGAGGGAATTGAATAAAACAACTAACGCGTCCTGGTAGTATAACTGGCAAGTACACCGGCCCGGATAGCAGGAGATCCAGGTTCGATTCCTGGCCGGGACAGATGGTTTTTTATATTCTATTCCCTCTCATTAATTGTTTGGTAAATAAAAAAAGTTCAGTTATACAATTTCATAATTTTCATATGGAAATTTTTTAAACAAAATTATGCTGTGGAAGTACTGAATCCGAGGGGATGCATAAAAGTTTAAATTGCAGGGGAGGGAAGGGTAAACAGGCCCCCATCGTGGCAAGGGATGAATCCCCTCAAATCCAGGGGAGTGAATCCAAGAGAAGGGGATTCGTATGCAGGTCAATCTCTGCCCCTGACAATGTAGTCACTCTATCTTACCTCGTGCCCACTCCCCCCCAGCCTGCTCAGTTCAACTCCAGCATACATCTCATTCGTACAGCATACATGTGCTCTCCCTCGTACAGGATAAGTTATATTGTTTATCCGAGTTAGCGGACTTCCCTTAGGCCTAAATCAGGCTATTCTTATTGGTATCATGACCACACGACTTTTCAAAATTTCAACGCATCTTCCACGACCTCTATTGGAGAAGCTTAAATGATGGTCCGTTGACACACACCCAAGTGTGAGTATGTGTGTTTTATATAACGCATTAACGTATATATATATATATATATATATATATATATATATATACACACACACACACATATATATATATATACCGTAGATATTATTATTAGATATTTTTTTTGTTGGGGTTCGGTCAAGGTGGATCCAAAAAATATATTTTTTTTAATTAATTATCTGCCATCTTCAGGGCTATCATGAAGACGAGAGGGGACATCCTGAAGTCATGAAAATGTGAACCTTGAGGCAGNCCCCCCCCCCCCCATCTTATCGTGCCTTCGGTTAATATGAAATTGAATTTTTCGTTTTGGATTCGTGTGGAAGTTCCTTTGTTCAGAAGAGTGTCACTGAGGTATAGAAAATTAATACAATTTCTTTGGAAACCAAAAAACTTAATAATTGCATCAAACTGTGGGTATGAACGGAGATGGCCTCGTGACCTCCTGAGCCTTAATGCTCAAGCCTTAAATTTATTTGCATTATTGTTGATTTTATTTTTTATATATTTTTTTTTATTGTATCCGTCATCAAATTACAAGATGTTAAGTAACAGAATGTAATAAATAAAGATTTATTTATTTTTAAAAAAACAACAAAAAAAACTGTGGGTATCGAGAATTCTGAAAAAAAAACACTACACCCTTTACAAATTATCTGTATAATAAGTTTATTTTTAATTAAACATTGTAGGTGCAAAATTTAATTTCTCACAACTATCAAAATTTCGACAAAAAGTCCGCTTATTATAAAATAAATTTAAGAATCTAACTGAAAAGGTGGAGCGGTTCCACACTAATCATACCCTAACCATCTTCCGGCAAAATTTTTTACGTAAACTTTTACACTCGTAGCTCTCTCGCTCTCGCGAGATCATTTTAAGATACAAGTATGCCCATTTCTAACAAAATATGCGAAATGTGCTTGAAGTGGATATTTAAAATTCTGAACTTATTATTACTCCCTGTACTAATACTCAGTAAGAAATATATAACTCAAATGTATGTTCCATTTCACTGAGTTCTACTTTGGTTTCAATGAATCACAAGGATGATTCCTATTCTATAACACTTGAAAAGTAAATCATAAACATATAAATAAATATATATATATATATATATATATATATATATTTATTTATATGTTTATGATTTACTTTTCAAGTGTTATAGAATAGGAATCATCCTTGTGATTCATTGAAACCAAAGTAGAACTCAGTGAAATGGAACATACATTTGAGTTATATATTTCTTACTGAGTATTAGTACAGGGAGTAATAATAAGTTCAGAATTTTAAATATCCACTTCAAGCACATTTCGCATATTTTGTTAGAAATGGGCATACTTGTATCTTAAAATGATCTCGCGAGAGCGAGAGAGCTACGAGTGTAAAAGTTTACGTAAAAAATTTTGCCGGAAGATGGTTAGGGTATGATTAGTGTGGAACCGCTCCACCTTTTCAGTTAGATTCTTAAATTTATTTTATAATAAGCGGACTTTTTGTCGAAATTTTGATAGTTGTGAGAAATTAAATTTTGCACCTACAATGTTTAATTAAAAATAAACTTATTATACAGATAATTTGTAAAGGGTGTAGTGTTTTTTTTTCAGAATTCTCGATACCCACAGTTTTTTTTGTTGTTTTTTTAAAAATAAATAAATCTTTATTTATTACATTCTGTTACTTAACATCTTGTAATTTGATGACGGGTACAATAAATAACCTATTCGCAATAATGCGT
>KZ807742.1:282812-298129 GCA_000696205.2 Oncopeltus fasciatus | reverse complement strand
TAACAACAAGAACAATTTTAAAAATAATTGGGATTGGTATTGATGTTATTAATTAAAAGCTCTAATATAATAGTATAATGAATTATATTTGCCAATGCTTTATGATTGATCAGGTATGATGAACCATGATCCATATTTTAAACAATACTCATACATAAAAGCCTTATGAAGGGATAATTCAGAGATAGGAACTCAGTAGGCCATAACTAACACTTTTAATAACTCACATACACAGATATACAGATAATCATACATGAGGTTACATTGCCTCCTAGATGTTTTATGATACAAAAAGTTTTATATTACAATAATGTATAATATACATAACATATTATGTACTTCAACAATGATTGTATTAAGTTCTCATTATAAAAGAATTAAGAATGAAGTATGACTTAAAAGTATAATATGACTAAATACTGTTTAATAATTGAACCTTGTAGACTTGAGTGTGTGTATTGGTTTTTGGATTCAAATTTAATGAAAGTACATCCACATTTGTCCTGAACAGAGTCTGTCTGGATTGGTTAAGTTCAATATAGCAATGTTCAGATATTGCAATCTCTTTACATTCTTATGTTCCTCAAAAACTACAAAATTAAAATGGACCACAAGCGGTTATCATTAAATCAAAGCTCAGCTGAATGTATTATTTATTTTTTAATAAAAAAAAATTGGTCTGCGTGTTGCCATGGATGTGCTTCTTAAATACTGGGAATATTTTATTTATCAATTATTCAAAATTGTAGACAATTCCTGAAGCAGTCATACACAGTTAAAATTTTCAAACCAATCCCAACTCATTAAGTTTTACTCCTGGTCAAATAATACTTATGCCGCAAAGCATGAAATTTTCTGAGCTACATAAATTCATTTTCTTACAGCCATATTTACTGTATTTTCTATTTAAAGAGGTTTCTATGATGAAATGTGTTTCATGCTCTTAGTATTATCTTACAATATGTACATGGTAGATAACTCACTTAAAACATAAAACCAGCTATAAACAAACTACATATGGGGTTACAGAATATTCACTGATCAAGACAACATGGTGGCATTTGATTGGCTAATTATAATTTATTAAAAAAATACTTAGAAGGAGTTTATAATAGGCTTATGGTATGATTTTATTTTGTATTGTGAGATTATTCTATAGTGTGATGTTTATTATAAAACTGAAATAGGTTTCTTGAGTTAAACCAGCACTCCTTGTTACATTGAGTACAGTTTAAAGCAGTAAGTAACGTACTAGTCTAGAGCTCTTCTTAACTTCATCATGAAATTATTTTTCAATTTATAATTATTAGTTTATAATAACTAGTCACTTCATCATCTAACAAATGAAATTACTGCAGAATCAAAATGTTTAAAGTGAGCCCACTTTTATTATATCAAACTTTATTATACCAAATAAGGAGAAAAAAAAATGAAACTAAATAAACCATTAATAAATAAAAAAAATCAAGGAAGTATCTCAATTCTGCATCACCTGTAGAAAACTATGAAACTGATGCAATTCGCATCCAAGCAAAATAATGTAGTAAGCCACCAAGATAGCCAGTTGCATTCAGTAAATCCAAGCTTTAGCATCTAAACCTGCAGAAACAGTGGACAGAAATTCCCTTTTCCTCCACTTATTCCTCCTAACATTCAATATACATATTAGCAAAAAAATTGAAATCACTTAGACTGACACCAGAATGATCAGTAGGGAAAAGTCGAGGAACCTTCAGCCATTGTGTTACATTAATAATATCTACCTTAATTAGATGTTATTGAATATAAAAGTTAGAAAACTGAATTTCATATCTATCAAGATCAATAAACTTAATCGTTAAACTAATTGCAATTAAATTCTCTTCTTTAATAATCTATATCCATATAATTATATCTACAATATATTTCTTAATTTCATGTCTAAAATATAATATTTTTTATTCACTAAGAAAGTGAATAAGCTTGTTGAATTTGTTCACGTATGATGAGCCATGACCCATATTTTAAATAATACATAGAAGCCTTATGAAGGAATAATTCAGAGATGGGAACTCAGTACACCATGACTAACACTTTAATAACTGACATACACAGATAACCATACAGGAGGTTATGTTGCCTCCTAGATTTTTTATAATACAAAAAGTTTAATAATAAAATAATGTATAATAAACATAACATATTATGTACTTCAACACCTTCCTTCAATATTTAATCATAAAACTTTCACCGTCTATCTAACAAACGCATACACACAGTCCCAGTACTTCATTAATCTTCTTCAGTCGAGGACTGTGAAGGGCCTTAGTAAAACTACCAGCTGTTTTCTCTTGAGTAGCAACTCTTCTTATCTTGAGTGTAGTAGTTAATTCTTGAAATATTACATCACGGGATCTTATGAGCTTATTATGGGACAGAACTCTATATCCATTATCTCCATCATATCCCAATAGGATTCCTTCTTGTGCCTTTTTATCAATTTTTTTTCCTTATAATCTTGTGAACAAGCACCCGACATTTAGATCCAATTATTCGTAGATGTTTAATATAAAGTATTTGTCCAGTCCATAGTTCAAAGGGTGATTTTCCTTTGATAGAGGACACACCAGTTTGATTTAGGATGTAAGCAGCTGAATTTATCATTTCAGCCCATAATTCTTTTTCAGAATGAATAAGGGCTCTAGCAGCTTCAACAAATGTTCCATTCTTCCTTTCTGCACAGCTATTTTGTTCCAGAGTATATGGCATAGCGTATTTTACCTCAATGTCATGTGACCTTAAGATACTTTGCACTCTTTCATTGTTAAATTCCCCACCATTTTCACATAAAGGGGATTTTATAGTATGTCCAATTACTTTGGTTTTGTTTTCATGAAATATACTTTCCTAAATCTAGACCAGCCATCTTTAAAGACTACAAAGTATTTTAATCTACTTTTAGATGCTACAAATGGACCATATACATCTGAGTGAATCACCTGTCCTGGATTTTCATATCTTTACCTTTTACCAAATTCTATCCTATGAGCCTTTCCATTAATGCATCCTTTGCACAATTCACCGTCAAGTGTAACATCAATATTTAATTCCCTTTTAATGACATCTTTAATGTGACCTTTATTCTGATGAGCAATTCTTTCATGATAAAGCTGGAGTAAATCATGTTTATTAAATGAGATGGACTGGTTACTTAAAGCTTTAGAATCTTGACCTATAGGGATAACTCGAATATTTAACTGATAAAGCCCACCAAATCTTTGTTGTGAGCCAGAAACAAGAGTTTCTTTCCCACCAATCAATCTACACTTGAGATTAGTATATTCAAATCTGCTTTTTGGTCGCTGATCCTAAGCAGCTAGGACCAAAAATAAATTTTAACAATTTAACTCTCGTTATTTACTTTTTTAAATTTTCATTTATAAAAATTAATTTAGTTGTGGTTTATTATTCCACGTAAATATTTAACAATTAATGAGAGGGAATAGAATAAAAAATCTATCTGTCTATTTAATAAGTTATCTGGCTCGTCCCGGTGGTGTAATGGAAACATACCGGCCCAGAAAGCAGGAGATCCAGGTTCGAGTCCTGGCTAGGACAGATAATAAAAATTATTTATTCTATTCCGTCTCATTAATTGTTTAAAATTTATATGAATGTAAATTAATATTTATATATGAAAATTAAAAAAAGTAAATAACAAGAGTCAATAAATAGCTAGGCAATGTCAGCTCCTTCGAGCATAAGACGATATATTCGTCTTTCTCATGGGTTAGGTTCTCACCAGTGTGTTGGGAATTTAATAAGTTTTCTGGCTCGTCCCGGTGGTGTAATGGAAACAAATTGGCCTAGAAAGCAGGAGATCCAGGTTCGAGTCCTGGAACAGATAGATTTTTTTATTCTATTCCCTCTCATTAATTGTTTAAAATTTATGTGGGATAATAAACCACAACTAAATTAATATTTATTGTTGGTTACCGTGCAGCCAAAGACAATCAAAGATTCACGAAATATTTCTTTATGGATGCGCACAGAACCCATAACCTGTTCACATATGATGAACCATGATCTATATTTTCAATAATACATAAAAGTCTTATGTAGGGATAATTCAGAGATAGGGACTCAGTACGCCATGACTAACACTTTGATAACTCACATACACAGATAACCATACAGGAGGTTACATTGACTTCTAGATATTTTATACTACTAAATGTTTTATATTAAAATAATGTATAACATATTATGTACTTCAACAGAAACTAAATGGCTTTAGGATGTTAATGTTATTAGTTGATGTATTTAGATTATTAACATTTTATATATTTAACACCTGAAGTAAGGGGTTATCTAAAATAATATTCCACATATAAGGTTTATTTTTTTAAACTTAGATAAATTGTGAATCTATAGTACACCAAGTTTAATTCATTAAATTGCAACTAGTGTCTAATCTTGAATCTAATTCTAATTACATGGTTCCAACAGGCTTATCTTAGCTCAATTAAATTCAAGGATTTATAGCAGAAGATGAATTCAAAATATTTTTATTTTACTCAACTTTTTGAAGATATTTACTGACTGAACTCTGTTCAGTCTGACAAGTTACTGACTAAATTTGGATAAGTTCTTTCAAGTTTATAGAATTTGGGTTGTCTACTATTCAATCTGAATAGTGATGCTACAAGCTGAATGAAGCTCTGCTTTCTGCAATGTCTGAACCATTCAATAATCGCTAAAGTTAGACAATATCTTTTCTAGGGAAGGGACTCTTGGACTTCATTTAAATCTGAATAAAATTTCCTTCAGAGAGTTTAGAATTGTACAAGTGCTAATCTGCTCTACATTCTACAATTCTGTTGACACAAAAATTTCTATAAAAACAATTTTCTATGTACTAGGTAGAGCCAGTGATGAAAGAACATAATCCAGGCGTGTTTGATTTATTGAGAACTCCTAATATGAGGAAAAAAACTCTGGTTGCCTGGTTCTCTTGGATTAATGCAGGCCTTTGTTTCTTTGGATTGGAGCAATACCTTTCTCAAGTTGGAGGAGATATATTTATAAATGTTGCTTTATCCGGTAAGTTATCCATTATAACGCAATGATTCATATTTATAGTGAAAATATTTGTAGGGATCCTATATCTTAAAAATTACATCAGATTTTGATTGAGAGCACCCAAAAGTCCCTATAATGTGGATCATTTCCATGTTATGAAAGTAATGATAACCTGTGTTATAATATCCAGAATAATTCAATAATTCAAATACTCAATTAGGTTTTTTGTTGATGTTAATTGTTTAGCTGTTCTTCCTTGTTTCCTCAGCAGCAATTTTGTTCAGAGTTAATTTAGTTTATGGAAGTAGTTAAAAGAAAAAGCCATTTTTTTTTTTTTTTAAGAAATGAAATTTTTTGCAACAATGTAAAAGAAAAAGTAGCCTCAGGAGTGAAGGAATAAGAAAAATTGATGTTTCATAATTGTATAGAATATAGTCAAATGTAGGATATATGGCCAGTTTATACATCTGGTCATGTACCAAATACAAGTTGTGTTTTGTGTGTACATAAAAATATTTTTCTCACTTTTTTGTTTACTCTTATCTTTTGTTTCATTACAAAATAAATTGGTTGAGTGGTTTTCATGAACAATGCTTCAAAGGAAATAACAAGCACCTGTTAAATTATCATCCACATCTAACAATTTAATTGTTCAAAGTTTCTTCTAAATATTGATTAAGAACTGTATAGACATATTTGTGCACAATTTAAAATGCTCATAGATCCAGCAATGGAGATGTAACTAGTAAATCTAGTGAAAATATTGGTTTACTTTTTGATCTCAATAATAAATGATATTATCAATCTCTGATTTAAAAAAAAAAATATACAAAGATAAATATTTTTTTTAAAGTCAGCATTTTTTTCAAGTGGTGCATTCAAATTTAAAAATGTATATTGCAAGGTAAGCTATCAAAAAATTAAGTCCACATTATAAGACATTCCAAGAAGCTTACATAATGATGCAAGTGCAACACATTATTAAAATCATTAAAAAATATTTATTTTTGAATATTTATTGAAAATATACCAATACAATGTATTATAAAAATTTTTTCACGAAAAAAGTTTGCCTTTATAAGCAAGGAAAAGCCCATTGGCAAATTTTTAAATAAAATAAACTAAAACATGATTAAAAGCTAGTGGAAAATTCTAAAAATATACTTATTTTTTCAGATAAATTAGGATTGAGTGACCTCTAAAATTGATTTAAAATGTAAAAAAAACATTAAGTAAATAAATAATCAAAGATGTTACTTAGCACCTCAACTCTCATTTTTTTGGAACACGGCACTTAATGTGATCCACCCCATTTTTGGTCACTCTGATATGTATATAAACTAGCTAAAGTCAAGTTTATATTTCTTTTTTAAACCTTTATTTAACACTAAAACCAAAAACTTATGAGCCACATATACTATGGTAAAATAGAGTCCTAAACTGAAACTAATTTGAAAGGAAAGCTTGTAAAGAGAAAATTAGGGACACATACCACATTGAGGAAATATATATATCATTCTTTATTGCTAATAATTGTGGAATCAGTCCAAAAGTATAACTTTTGAGGGGAAGATGTCTGTAATACATTTTAGTAAGCTACACTCTTTTAACTAGTAAATAATCAAGTAGTTACTGAAATTATTAATTACAATAATCAGCAATGTCTGAGATCAGTATTTAAAAAAAAAAGTTTATCTTTCCTTCAAAATTTAAATTTTACTATTTTTATTGTCTGTAAAAAAAAAATAAATAAATAGATTAGCTTATTCGCTAATGTATTTTTAATAGGAGCATGCATCTTACCGGGAGTTTTGTCATCTATTTTAACAATGGACAGGCTTGGAAGGCGATGGACCCTATGTGCTGGCCAAGCAACTGCAGCTGTTAGTTGCTTCATTATTATACTCCTTCCTAAAGGTTAATTTCTACTTATTTACCATAAAATATTTCAAGTTTTTTTTCCAGCTTCAACGAATTTTGTTCTTATTTTAATTTGTTCTTCTGCTAATGCGTCACTTACATTTTTATCATAGAATAGATAGAACATATCAAACATAGAATTACTCATTTAATATTTCAATTAGTCTCCTGAAGCAAATTTGAAGTTAAATTATTTGACCAGATGAAAATTACTGATATATAAAGTCATGTGAGAACTGTTAATTATACATGATTAACAGAAACTAGTTTATAATAAGGCGATAAAAAAAAGACAGTTGAAAAAATATACTTACTGAAATGTTGATAGACTAACAAATGAAAGTAAATAACTAAACTATCTCATACAAAATCCTGTTATATTTTATGGATGCTTTTCACAGTTAAGACAGCTGTTAAAGAGAACCACCAATAGATTGCTATTGAAAAGCCATGGATAACCCTCCTGTCTTAACAGTAACAAAGACATTACCAATATTACCAAATAAAAATTTCAATGACTTCCATAGAGTAGCGTTTTCAAATAATTCCTAGAGAAATAAAAATTCATGGTGAAAAAAATTTATCTGAAAACTTGGGGGGCTTTAATTAATAGCATTCATTAAAGCCCATTCTAGCTTTAGAAATATATTTAATAGCAATTAATTATATTCCTACAGCTTTTTTGGACCAATATATTTTTTTTATATTCTTATAAAAATTTTAAATTAAATGTGTTTATATGTATATAAACTTCAGTATATAATACTGCCACTGAAGCTTTAGCAACCAGTAAACCATTTCCTAATTTTTTACTCTGAAAACAACTGATTTGAGAACAAGTACAAATGTATGAATATGACTATGCATGTGAATTTGTTTTCAGAGAAAATAAAATTTTGTATATAGCCAGTTGACTGCTCCTTTCCACTACGGAGGCAGAATATTTCCTGCATCATTCAGATAATTTGGTGTATTCGCTACATGTTTTTTGAGGATTTAAAAAAAAAATTAATAGAATATTCTATTTCCTCTTGAGTGCAATTAATATTAAATAAAGTTATAAAAGTAGCAGGAAATCATGGTATATTTTCAGCAAGTATGACTTCTCTAAATGTCACTAGATCTGAAACAACTAAAAGAAAAATATGAAGAAACTAGTTATGGAATGTATAAGTTTGCAAAACAATAGCGTTTCTTTAACACAGCCTATTCTTATTAACAACAAGAACAATTTTAAAAATAATTGGGATTGGTATTGATGTTATTAATTAAAAGCTCTAATATAATAGTATAATGAATTATATTTGCCAATGCTTTATGATTGATCAGGTATGATGAACCATGATCCATATTTTAAACAATACTCATACATAAAAGCCTTATGAAGGGATAATTCAGAGATAGGAACTCAGTAGGCCATAACTAACACTTTTAATAACTCACATACACAGATATACAGATAATCATACATGAGGTTACATTGCCTCCTAGATGTTTTATGATACAAAAAGTTTTATATTACAATAATGTATAATATACATAACATATTATGTACTTCAACAATGATTGTATTAAGTTCTCATTATAAAAGAATTAAGAATGAAGTATGACTTAAAAGTATAATATGACTAAATACTGTTTAATAATTGAACCTTGTAGACTTGAGTGTGTGTATTGGTTTTTGGATTCAAATTTAATGAAAGTACATCCACATTTGTCCTGAACAGAGTCTGTCTGGATTGGTTAAGTTCAATATAGCAATGTTCAGATATTGCAATCTCTTTACATTCTTATGTTCCTCAAAAACTACAAAATTAAAATGGACCACAAGCGGTTATCATTAAATCAAAGCTCAGCTGAATGTATTAATGATAGAATGAGCTGAATAGAGGGTGTTTTGCCTAGAAATAACTGGAACAGGCTCTACGGCTGACATTCTATTGAAGTAGCAAACATAGAACACTTCATTGATTGCTTTTAGCAACTCTAGCTATTAAAGATTTTCCTGTGCTAAAGAACACCTTAAGGAACACACTTGTTTTTCACCATTGACTCTGCATTATCAATAATTTATTTTAAAATTTAGTCATAATATTACTCCAATAATTCATCTAGAGTATTAAAAGAATTTACTCGAATTCTATCTCCCAGTATTCTTAAATAGCTCAAAGAAATTATTTAAATTTTCAATATCACAAAGAAAGTTCAAATGCAGTGTTATAAAATACATGTTTTTCTCTTTTCACATCGCAATGCAAGATTAAAAATCAAAATACAATGATGTGTTTTATTTTGTTATATGTATTTGAATTCTTGGAAATATAACTGTATGTATGTCGGTTTTTATGACATAATTATGCAGAGCAGGTAAAAATTAATAACATCAAGCCAATCACAAATAGTCTTTATTAGCAAAAAGAAGAATATTTATTTTCACTTTATGCCTATCTGATATTTTTTTTAAATTTTTAACCTATCAATTTAGTAATGTTATCTGTTATAATAGATGCAGAATGGTGGCGAGTCATCATGGCTACAGTAGGAGTGACAGGGACAGCTATTTCTTTTACCACTCTCTATTTATATTCAACAGAACTCTTTCCAACAGTGGTCAGAAACACAGGTCTTGGAGCAGGCTCCATGTGTGCTAGAATAGGGTCAATGGTAGCCCCATTCGTAGCATCTCTTGTGAGTTTAATTTAAGATATGTAACTACACAAAATAATTATAAATTTTGAGACCATATACATATATATATATATATATATAAAAGATATCCCATAGCAGCAGGATGAGGAAACTTNTCATATTATTTTATTTTTATTATTTGTTGGTGTAATAATGTGATATTTCTCTTTTATATTCTGCCTATAGCAATAATTTTTATTTTTTATTTTATTTTGAAATTTATGGTTTAAATAGTCTTACGACTCAATGATGCTCTTTTAATATGAAAATATTGAAGATTGCAAGTATAATTACAAATGAAGAAAAAAATATGTTGAGCAATTATTAGCCACATTAAGTAGGGATATAATAGAAGTTATCAAGTTCAATTCTTTCCTCTGGACAACAATCAGTCTACTTATGTAATGTTAGCTAAACATTTTACTTTAAATTTTGATGTTCTGTTGTAATGAATGACTTCTAATAATCCATACAATCAACAAATTTCACAGTTTTTATTTTATTTAAGATTTTTTAAAGTGGCTCTGTCACAGTGCATGCAAGCAAGAAAACAAAAATGTTGCATATTTGACTGATGCTACTAAGCAATTATATTTTATAAGATTAAATAAAACCTTTTATATATGTAATAATAAACAAGATATTAATGATTCCAGTCTTTAACAAATTCATCCAATGTTTTTCTTATAGAAGCTCACTTGTTAAATTTGGCTACTTCACTTTAAAAATGGTGGATGCTAGGGTATCTGTGCGTCTACGTATGCTAGCATCCACAATTTATATATTTTACTGGACCGTATTTATTAGTTTCTTCTATGCTGGATCATTGAAAAATCATAGTACTTCAAAAGTTGTATCATTGTAGATGAATTGCTTGATTTCCTTAAGGAAAATCTACTAAAAGCAGTAGACGTACATACCTAAATACATTAGGAAACATTTCATATTTATGAATTTGACCAAGAGTGAACCATAAAACATAAATAGTTGAAATAGTGAATATTTTCCAACCAATTTGCTTAGAAAATGTTAGAGATTTAAATACAAATGTCTAACAAATAAACAAATGTAAATAAAAATTAGTGTTCATTGAGATCATCATATTTAAGATTCTTAAAACAAAAAAAAGTTTTAAAATATCTGCTCATCTAGACTGTTTTATTTGTCTTTATTTGCTCAACAAAAATACTGGAAAACAATCAGTAATTGGATTAAGATTTTAAAAATTAATACCTGATAGAAAAATCCATTGATAGTTATTTGATAAATAAAGAGTATTAGATAAAATTAAATAAAATGAAAAATAAATATATAAACTCAAAGATTCCAACCTCAAACAACAACCTTCCCCACAGTTTTTGCTACTATTAGTATTGTTCTTAGAGTTTGTCTCTTTACTAATATTAGGCTTAAAACATTTTGAATAGAGAACTATGCATAAACTTCAAAAAGCAGGTGCAGGGATAGACGAGGGGATTCAGTTCAGAATTTGTGTCTCTCAATCCTGGCTCTTGGCAAGATTTTATTTCTTGATCCCAGTCTCTAAACATGACAAGTCGTATAAGCTCCACACTTAGAATTATTTATATGATTTTCTAAGAAATAATTAAAGCCAGTTTCTTATATATTTATTTAAAAGTGATTTTAATTATTTTTTTCATTTTTAGGATAAGCTTGTATGGCACAATGCTCCTGCTTTGATGTTTGGTTGTAGCTGTGCAACTGCGACTATTCTTTGTCTTCTTCTTCCTGAGACTTTGGGTACTGTCCTACCAATCTCTTTAGCTGATGGTGAAGCTTTTAAAGGGTTTGTTATAAATTATTTTATTTTGTAAATAATATTAAATAATAATTTGTTAGATTACCATATTTTTTTTTTACTTATTCACTTTCTTTGGATAGTGAGATTGATCTCTCCTCTTTTTTTATTAATTCACTTTTTAAACAAAATAAGAACATCAATTGAGGAGTTAAGTTACTTTGTCCTCATAAATAGAGGATAGGATATTGCTAATGCCAATTAAGTTTTTCTTATGACTAAATAGTGAGTGAGTAATCATTCTGTATGGAGTTTTTCCATGGAAGGTGGCCACCCTATTCTAACCCATAGTTCTGAGCGAGCTATTATTGAAATGATCTTAAGTTGGACAAAGTTCTTTTAAGATTGAACATTTTTATTTATTATTGAATTAATTGGCTCACTTTCCCTGCAAGCAGGGGATTTCAACCTTCATGTTTGGGATATAAGACAATGTTTGGTGCATATTCTGGTGTAAACATTTCAACCTTTCTCATAAAAAAGAAAACCTCATATTGTTATGAAATGTTCCTAAAGATAAAACATTCAAATATATGTGTGAAACAAAATTCACTAATTGTATTCTGTGTATACAATTACACTTTATATATGATGTCTATAAGCTTTCATGCATTTCACTTGAAAGAGGACCTCCAAAATAACTCTTACTCATCTGCTCTATTCCTTTATTTCTAACTCGTTTTTAAATTTTATAAATTGACTCATGCAATTATTAAATACATACTGTCATTATTCATAAATAAACTCTAATAATTTACAATTTCAATTTTTTAGGAAAATAAAATCAGAAGAAGGAAAAGACAACAAAGGCTATACTGAAGACATTTCAATGGAGGGTTAATAAATATTTAAAAAAAAATTAGGCTTCCCAACACTCGAAATTACATTATTAAATATTTTTCTGAATATGCATTTATTTTAGAAAAAAAAAATTACGGAATTAAATATCAATAAAATGTGTTTTGCACATGTTATGTTTTAAAAAATTTTCCTTATCTCTAACAGTAAGGAATACATTAAAATTTTAAAATTTGGTCTCCCCTAGCCCATCTCCCCCTCCTCCTCCTCCGAATAAAGCTATAAACGACCCAACGGTTATAAAATGTAATTAGCCTTAATAAAAATTTTTTGTTTTTTAAATTACGGACACAAGAGTTCGCAACATATGTTTTTGTACGCAATTACACAATATGTTGATCTTTACGTGCTTGATTATCTTGAGGAAAATCAGCTAAAAATGACACGACATTTAATCATACAGTAATAAAATTAAACTCATATTTTCTCTCTACGAGTTCATTTGTAATAATACCTTCTTAACCTATGTGATACATGCAAATTGTGATATCAGAAAGTATTTTACAGATGTGAAGGTGATTAGAGGAGCGGAGATAGGAAGCGACCATATGTTCCTTGTTGCTCGTATACGACTACTTAAAGAACGACTGTTGAAGGCATAAGCCTATGAGAGGACAAAAGTGAAAAAGTCGCAGGAACCTCAAAAAAGCAGAAATATAGTAGTGTAGGTGTGGAAGAAGACAACGGAAGCAGCTAATAGTGGGAAAAAAATAAGTCTTGGTGGGAATTTGGAAAGAATCTGAACCAGCATCATAAGGAAAAAATAAACTTAATTAGAAAAAAAATTAAAACATTCAAAGGCCATAAATTCAAACCTCTTAGAAACATGACGAATGAACAAGGAAAAATGGCCATTTTTGAGGCCAAGACACAGCATTATTGGAATCAATTTTACTATTTTGATGTTCTCCCGTCCAGGGCAATTATTTATTTATAAATAAAAGCTTTTCCAGCGCCATGAATGCTTAGAATGGGGTGGAAACCTGTAGATAGTCCCTCCCTCCATGACCCTAATTGGTTGAAAGGGAGGCTAACACACACACACAAAAAAATGTTGATGTCCATTAAGCGAACCAGAATGGATAACTGAACGAGAACGAACTAAACAAAGGTTTTCTCTCAAGATATTGGAAACCTATCCTCATGCCAAGCTCTCTGAAGGAACATTTGTACCACTCGCCACGGTTCAGGGCTGAAATATTTAATAATTCAGCGACAAAGTTACCTTTCTTTGTGCTTACACTGTTTCCTCACTTCGGAAACGGCTCTTTTGTTGTTTAGGAACTTGAAGAGGCTCTTCTAAAATGAAGGCCGGGAATGCACCAAGTAGTTATTAGCTACGGGTCGATAGTAATTTAAATACATAAATAAATTGAAGTTAATTTATTACAATAAATAATTGTACTACTAATAACCGGTGCCAATTAAAACTACTGCCCTTACTAATTAAAAAATAAATAGAATGGACAGAAAAGATGAATTACTTACTGAAAATTAACAAATAAGTACAAATAAATTAAAATTGCTTATTTACAAAGTGCCCATGATCAACAACTTACTAAATTTTCGGCTCTCACTAGTTACTGTCCCTTACTTCATCATTACTGCAAGATCCACGAGCTGTCCGACGCTCTTAGAAATCCTGGGACCTCAAATCAGCTTTATATTTTGTCGTAAAATATGAAAATGCAATGTTGTTTTAAAAATCTAGATGGAGGCTATAGAGGAATTCTCAAGCTGGCTGGACTGGAGTCCTGTGTTTTAGCATAACAAAGATAGTCAAGAAAAGGGGAAAGATTTAGTCATTTTCTATTCTTACTGTTTATGAATGAAATGGTAGAGGAGGAAATAGAGGATATTTCAAGGCCAAAGAAATCTTAATTTAATGGTGATTATTATTATTTATGAAGAGTATTATTTCCCATACCTCAGAACAGTGAAAGTCAAGGCTGAGAAAGTGAACGTAGAAATATTTAAAAAGGTTAGTAAGGCAAATCTAGACTAATGTCAAATATTAAAGATGGAATTGAACAAAAATGTCGAACTCCACTTTTTAAAATCTGTTAATCTACCGATACTATCGCATGGAGCTGAATGTTTAATAAAGACAGATGAACGACTAGGAAGACAAGATAAGACTGCGTTTACAATGGGATATCTCCCACAGTCAGTGGTCACCCGCTATAAGAGGTCCCAGGAACCCAAAAACTGGAGTAGTTCGGTCATGTAATTAGGACGGATAACCATAATACCATAATAGGATAATAGGAATGGTCTACCTTGATTACACTGATCAACTTTGCAGAGTTCGAGGGGAGGATAGAAAGAGGAAAACTAAGGGTGAAATGTGTAACAATATTTATTATATTTATATAATAAGAGCATTTATATAATTTTCAATAACAATTATATAAATTAAATATGTTATTGTCATATTTAAGTAAAAAATAAACAGTAATTTTTTTTGGTATTCTAGCCCATTCAAAGGTAGTGGATTTATAGATTAAAACAGTTTGAAAGTGCAAAAACTTTAGTATCATGGACAGAGGAACACAACATATGTACCTTACCGATGCTGAAGAAAAAACACATCACGCAGAAATTGAATAAGATAAGTAAATACCTTTACTGAAAGATTGCACTAACAAGATGAACATTAATAGGAGTGTATGCTTAGAATGAACTTGAAAGCCAAGAAAAGGAATAGCAAAAAAAAAAAAAAAAAAAGCTCCCTAAGCCTGATAAGAATTTATAAGAGTGGCTTTACAACCGAAAAAAAAAAATAAAATGAGCCAAATTTTTTATAACAAAGAACTCAGATATAGACAATTATTCAATTTAGTCTTCAAGTAAAAAACTCTTACTGCTCACTAAGTTTTGTAACTACAATAAATTTCAATCAGTTATTAGGATAAAAGCTAAATTAGTTAATGTGTTATTATTATTTTTTTGGGGGGGGGGGGGGGGGGGG
>KZ807742.1:245145-262712 GCA_000696205.2 Oncopeltus fasciatus | reverse complement strand
TTCAATTATTATTGTATTCTCATGACATTGTATTTCTACAGCCCTGAAGATGGCTTACAATGTAAGCCGAAACGTTGGCAGATAATCCTTTATTAAAAAATATATTTTTTAAATTTGTGTTTTTTGGATCTACCTTGACCGAACCCCAACTAAAATCATCTAAGAACAATAACTACGGTAAAAAAAAAACTCTCCTTTTGAACCATTATTCCACTATTTCATAAATTATTCTAATTTTTTTTTCATTCATAAAACTTTATTAGTAATTAGATTCTACACATTATTCTATAATTAAACAATCTCTAAGAAGTTATTAGAGAATCTTCCGAAGACTAGTATAGAAAAAAAAACTGTAAGCATTTTTCAACATCAGACACAACTAAAATTTTATGTGAACAACTACTCAAAAATTATGTGGACAATCTTCAAGTTGATCCAATAGTATTTTGTGGTTCGCCGAACGGCAAATGCCCAAAATATGCACAATTAAATGTTTCTCGCTTGGCTTCAAAATTTATAAACAACGCAGGCCATTGAAGAGATGCCCAACTGTTTACAGCTCAATTTAAATTATGTTTATGTTTGAAGTAGGGACAATATTTACCTTTTAATGTTTGCAAACGTTCCGTTATGAAGTACCTTTAGTAGAAAGATATATGTTCTTTCAGTTATTCAATGAGAAATCATGCAAAAGGTGTCTTAAATACTTAAATACAGTATCAGAAAGTGGTATATGACCGTGTTTTTCTTGCTTTCTTCTTAAACTTTATTTCGACGACTGCGAATCATAGAGGGTGAGCCACTCTATTCTTTATATTCATCTAACCTTATATAAAAGCTTGCCCCTTATTTGACCCCCACAGTGTCAGGATGCAAGTCCCGAAGGGATCCTAATGCCTATCCCGGCGCCCTGATGTTTTCAAATTACTTTTTTTTAATTTGTTTTAATTATTGCAATCCTTTACGAACATCAGTGCTGTTGAATTATTTTGTAGAGATCAGAGAATACTATTAATCAATCTATTATCCTGGAAGTGCAATATATGAGTCGATAAGTATGTTTAAAAGTTAAAATTTTAGTTATTCAATAAACCCCAACTTTAAAAAAAAAAACTAGGTACGAGATCCACTACGAGGAAAATGAAAGCCACTGGTGGTTAAGAATAGATAAACATATTTTAATGAAGTGACATTTTGCGGTTAAACCCCACTCCTAAGGGTGCTGTAGCTTTATTTAACTATATATAACATTAAATCATTATTTAAATATTACATGTGAAATTCTGATTTGTTGATTGTTGCTTAGGTAGTTGAAAATTGTCGTTGTAACAATTAAATATTCGATGTAGGAAGAAGTTGCTGACCGATGCGTGACAGTTCCCCCTCCACGTACGTTGGACGGCCTCAGTCCGGAAAATTAGATCGAAGCGTGTCTCCTTCAGAGGCCCTTGTGGTACCATACTCACAATGAAGAGTGCCTCTCCTATTTCCCTATACAATCTCCTATTAATGACCCTGAATCACTAAATCAGTTGTACCGTAACATCGTGAAGGAGAGCAGGAGGATAATGTGTTTGTCTTCGGCCAATGAGATACAGCGTATCTTAAAAATTTAAATAGCAGCAATCTTAAGAAGTATTACTCTCTGGGTTTGCATGTGAGAATATCAATGTAGGTCAGTTAGTGTTTTCCTGACTTACCTATATAATTGTATCCTTCAAACTACCCATTTTCCACTTTGGAAATTTTTGAAGTCATCAGATACCCCAAACCTGTTGATAATAAATTATCTTACCGCCTCCTTCCCTTACTATCCAAGGCATTTGAGAAAATTCTTTTAAAATGAATGAAATGAATGATGCTTATATAAAAGCTTTAAATATCCCCCGAAACTATCAGTTTGACTTCCGTTTTCAGCATTCTACTGTCCAACCGGTGTTTCGACATTGTTTTTTTCATTCCTCTTCCCTTGAGAAAAAGGAATACTTTCCTAGTACATTTTTAGACGTTGCTCAAGCTTTTGGTCGGATATGGCATAATGGTTTATTGTCTAAGCTAAAGCGCAGATTCCCAAGCCTCATTTATTTAATCCATAAATCTTACCTTTCCAACCGTTTCTTTAGGTCCAAGACAAGGGATCTGATTACTCCTACCACCTTCCTTGATAGCGGGCGTTCCACAGGGCAATGTGCTCCGACCCATCCATCCTGTACATTGGGGACATCATTGCTCATCCTAATACTATCCTGGCCTTCTTTGCTGATGACAAGGCGATCCTATCTTCTCATCCTGATTCTAAAACCTCTTCCAATATTTAAAAAAAAAAACCCCTTGCTATTATGAAAGATCAGTCCTTAAAATCAATTACCTGAACTTACTGTCTGATGCAAATAATATTAGATATCTTTGTAGCATTAGAATAACTAGAATTTCAGCTGAAATAAGTTTTCAGTCACTAATCGGTCCCACTGTTAGCCGTTTTATTGTCTATTTAGCATAGAATATTTAACGGAAATTTCAGAAGAAATTTATTCAATCATTTACAAATTATCCGTTGAAAATGTGAAGATAATCGTTGGAAATGTGATGAAGCAAACCAATCTTGATGCAAACAAACAGTTTTTATTAGTTGTTATTCTTTGAGACTATTCAGCTGTGGTGCAACAAATGGAGGATCAAAATAAATGAATCCAAATTTGTCCCTCCTGGGCGATTATGTATACCTAAGTTAACTGGGAGTGGGGTCGATGGGTCCTTTCTCCATCTTAAGTGATTATTTTTTGTTACTATTATTATTTATTATTTTTTCCCCTTGGAGTTGCGGCTATCACCGCTCCCTCCTTCGTGTTTTTATAATTCACAGCTAATAGAACAATATAAATAACAACTAACAAAATGCAGCGTATATTACAGAATATAATACATGAGTAATTTTTTTTTTTTTTTTTTTTTTTGGGCCAAATTGACTGTACTCTCAATCATTTCGGCAAATAGGGGAAAAAAAATAATATGATTGATTACAGCACCATCACCCTCAAACTATTACCGGCATGTAAAGTTCCTTTTTATAAAAAAGCCCCCAAAAATTACAAGAAAGGTTGACAGCATTTATGAAGATATCAGTTAATTGATTCTATCTCCTGCATCTGTAAATAATGTTAATATACCCGTAGATCCTATTAAGATTTTTTGTAAGACGGATGGAAAAGAGTGTTAATTGTATGGAAAAATCTTCGCATGAATCTATAAAGACTTCTTAACATCGCCACGACAAACTCGGCAAATTTAACAACTTCGATGTCAGTTTAGGAAAGATATGTCCCCAAGTTGCAGGAAATTAGTGGTTTGCCTTTATACTATATTCAAGCATACTCTAACCGAATACATAAAGCTATATGTAATGTATAAATTTTTTTTTTTTGGTGGTATTTAATCTCACGTAAATTTTAAAAATTTTTAGTGCAAGGGAACAGAAAAAATCCAACTGTCCCAGGCAGAACGCGAACCTGGATCTCCTGCTATCGGGGCCAGTGCATTTACCATTTACGCTACCAGGACAAGTCTGATAAGTTATTAAATTCCCTACACTAGTGTCGAGAGTCTAACCTCCGAGGCAGACGAATATATCGTCTTATGCTCGGAGGAGCTGACATTGTCAAGCTGTTTAAATGACTCTCGTTATTTACTTTAAAATTGTAATTGTATAAATTTTTTTTGTTATTTAATCCCACGTAAATTTTATCATTTTTTAATGCAAGGGAACAGAAAAAATCTAACTGTCCTGGCTGGGGCTAATAAGCACTAAAAAATTGTTAAAATTTATGTAATTTATTTCCACATTTCTAATTGGCTAATTTTATAATCAGTTGGCTAACGCAAGCATGGGCGCTAGGAATTGAAAATAAAGAAAGTGTTTGAGAAAAAGTTATGATTTAATTGAAATTTATAAATAACTTTGAGTTAGTAATTTATATACCGAAAATACAATATAGGAACATTAATGATGAGGACAAATAATTATGAGCTCATTGGAGGTTTTATTTAATATTGAATGCTCTCATTCTGGGTTTTAAATATATAAATATAAATATTGAAAACTTGGTAGAAGTCATTAAGAAATATTTTCCAAAGAGAATATTTATGATAAAATGAGTAAACTTGAGAGTGGTGTCACTGGTCACCTTTTCTCCTCATGTGACTTTCATTTATGTCATTTTTTTTATTTTTACTATTCATTGTAATCAACTTACAATGTTTTTATTTATTTTTAACAGAATGTAATATGTAAATAAAGGTTATAAAAAATAAAATAAAAAAAACAGATCGAACTTGTGGTCTGATTCTTGTGTAAACATCTATTCTAGGCAAATCTAAACCAACTAAATTGTGATTAGATGAGTATTTATGTAAGTTTTTATTTTTNAAAAGTAAAAAAAAAAAAAAAAAAAAAATTCAAATCTTAATAAAAATGATGGCTAACTAAATAGATTAATTGCATCAGACACAGTCATTGCTGATTTGAGAAAAAAACATTCGTCACGCTATTCTCCTTAGCTGTAGACTATATTGAAATCCCAGACATTAAACACAATGACGTAACTCCCAATACTTCCAATTGTAGCACCTCTTAGTCAGACACTGATTTCCATACTACTGACATTGTGGGAATCTTTTAATTCAAAAATTTGCCATTGTTTTCCATTACTATGATGGGCTCTATCAGATTGACAAGTCCATACTTCACACAAAATTATTACACAGCTGAGCGCTTTCGGTGTCTACTATCTCATCATCGGAGCTCAGGAAGTTTAGGTGCAAGAGAGAGCCTGAAGAGTAGCCTCTCTTGCACCTAAACTTCTTGGGATTCCTAAGGTCCGATGGGGAAATCGTAGATCTCGAAAGCGCACAGCAGTGTAATAAAATAATTTTGTGTCAATTTGTTTGAACCCTTTACTATAATTGAAACTTCGCACTTGAAATATGTACACTCTGTTGCGTTTATAATTTCGATTTACGTGTAAGACACACACACACACACACACACACACACACACACACACACACACACACACATCCTTTCACTTACACACCACACACATAAACTTAGACACAGAGACATAAAAAGAGAAATACACTGAAATTTACAACTTTCCATTATTATAATTCATTGATCCTGTCATCATAATACATATTCAACTCTCAGTATACTCTGACTTTTAACTCCGAGAGATGATTTCTACTTCCTTCCATTTTAATATTGAAAAAACTTAAAGTAAAATATATTAAGCTAACTGTTCTAGTTGTGGAGCTTTCATTACTTATTTATTAGAGAAGAATCTATGGAATTAATGAGAAATATCAAGAAAGATGTTATGAAGTTTCATTATATTTCTGCTTCTTTTTTTATTTACTTATTTTTTAATTATAATACTTTCAAATAAAGTTTGGGTTTCCCAACCCTGGCACTGCTTAATTTAGTTGTCCTGGACATGTATTTATTTTCCATAAAATGAAAGCTTGCCCAATATTCGCTATTACAACCCAACGAATTGGGTAGATGCCAACAGATCCCCCTTCCCTCCATGACTAGTTGGTTAAAAAGGAAGATAAATAACATATTTAAAAGTATTAAGGAAATTAAAATTAATCAGTTATTATTAATAGATCTAGTCTAAATAGGTTTTATATTATATTTTAGGGAATGAAATTGCTCATATTTTTGTGAGTTCAAATTTTCTTTTAATATGAAGTTTTTCAGACATTGAACATCTAAAACAATGGAATAAAGTACAGTATCACATACCGGTGATAGCCAGAAGTTTATACTTTATGAAGTTATTATTATAAAAGATATGTGACGTATAAAAAAAAAATAGGGAAAAAGTTGAAGCCTTAGAGTCGGGCTCTTGGCCCATCAGGAATGGAGAGATGTATCTTAGCGCTCAACCTTTTTAGTATATTCTTAAATATCTTTTTCATTAAAGCTAATTTCATAATATATTAGAGAACATAAAAGTTATAACTTTTCATAATTTTTTTTTTTTTTTTTTGTAAAAAAATTGACTCGGTCAACTCCTGACACTACTTTGAGAAAGGAATGACAAGATAAGAAAATTACAATGAATCAAGGTAGTTAATAGCGGTTTAAATCAGGTGGTTATATCAAATATCAAATGTAAAAAAATTTATTAAATGTAAATTTTGTGGTATTTTGAAATAAACCCATTGAAAAGGACTGAAAGGTCGAAACAAATCGGGGAAGGAATATTATTTTTTTTATTTCCGTGTCTCCGTGAATTGTGAAAGAATTTAAATAAGGTAATTATGCGTAAAATTTTCATTTAGAAAAACCGCAGGATTCTCTTTAAATATGCTTAAGTGAGTCTTTCTATTAGCTTAAGAGGTCCGTCGCTTTTAATACATCCATTTGATTACATTTCTAATTTTGTCTGTCACAGCATGTCTAACTTTAATTTTCTTATTTACCAATATTTCTTCCGGGTTCAACCGTGTCTTGGAGTCACATTCTCCATTCAGACCTGAAGAAGCCAACACATGATGTGCGAAAGCTTGGCACCTAAAACTCCAAGGCACGGTTGAACCCGGAAAAAGTATTGTTAAATATGTCTGAGGACCGTACGCCTACGTGAACATATTTATTTTCCTCCTTACGTTTGATTTGAATTGTTAAATTCTTTAGAATTAGACAATCTTGGTGTCCCTTATAATAAAATGAAATAGTAATACCATTATTTTTTTCTAACATTTTACGTTTTTTCAACGAATTTAAAGAGGAAGTCCAGAGATGAATCGTTTTAGCAAATTTTACCCACTAAAAAAACTTACAAATTATCTAAGGCCTCGAGAGATGTAATTTCCAAAACACATATTCGACCATCGCTTACATTAAAATATCGGACTAGAACTAAAACCCGAAAAAATGTCCTTCCAGGTTTGATATATAAGTGCCATGACGAATTCGTACCTGTGAGCAGGTTGCCAGGACTAATGCCAAATTCATGAGTGCATTCGGACATCGCAAGGCAGGTATATCAAACATGTCACGGGTGAAAATGTGTTGTATATGGCGGTTTGGTCGTCCAAGGTTCAGCCAGAAAAATGTTGTGCCTTTGAATTAATACTACAATACAACATGTGACTAGACGGAATATTCTACCATACATTTTCAGGCAGATTTTTTTTTTTATTACCAAAAATTTTAACAGAATGTAATAAATAAATAAAAGTTAANCCTTTTTTGTTTGTTATGAAAGCTTTTTTTTTTTTCCTAATATCTAATTGTTTTGCTTCTTGATGCTACACATTAAGTACCAATACTAGAATATATCAAGTAATACAAATAAGATAATAATAAATTTTAAATAATTCCTGTAAGAAAATCTTTTAAAATTAAAGCTACTAATTGACTGCATAGACAGAAACCTGCTCCTTGGCTGTTCTGGCTGGGGCATATGACCATATGCAGTGAAGGTCGAACGTTCACATATTTTTCTCGACCGCACTCAACATAGGCCGGCTCCTTGGCTGTTCTGCCGGTGACACTTGCCCATATGCAGTGAATGCCGACCATTTGCGTATTTCTCTTGACCGCAATCAACATAGGCCGGCTCCCTTGCTGTTCTGCCAGGGACCATATGCAGTGAATGTCGACCATTTGCGTATTTCTCTTGACCGCACTCAATATATGCCGGCTCCCTAGCTGTTCTACCTGTGACACTTGCCCATATGCAGTGAATGTCGACCATTCACATATTTCTCTTGACCGCACTCAATATATGCCGGCTCCCTAGCTGTTCTGCCTGTGACACTTGCCCATATGCAGTGATTGCCGACCATTTGCGTATTTCTCTTGACCGCACTCAATATATGCCGGCTCCCTATCTGTTCTGCCTGTGACACATGCCCATATGCAGTGAATGTCAACCATTCGCGTATTTTGCTCCACTTCACTCAAAAGAAACCTGCTCTCTTGCGGTTAAGGTACTATTAGTAGCAGTAACATATAGAATTCTCATGAACAAGTGTTATATTATTTGTTCTCTTACTAATTGTAAAATAAGCCTGTTGACTGGCATTTATGATAACTGAACTTGTTTGGAAAACACTACAAGTGCTAATTACAAATAGGTTTTATTATTGAAAGTGGTTTCTGTGGCATAAAATAAAATCTTAAATTAAATTAAATTAGATTTACAATATATTGAAAATCAAATTTACATAGGGATCTCAACATTTATTAAATTTACAAAAAAACCTTCTTTTCTTGCTTTAATCGATAGAATTCGACAAAATATAAGTGAGCATGGAACTTGGACGTCCAAGTAAAATTTGTCAAAACTTTACAAATGCCAATAAAATTGTCAGTTTTAAGCAATTTTAAATATGTAATATTTTATTTAACTTCTTTATAGTTATTGAATCTAGCTTTTAAAAGAGATTTTTGGTAAAAGTGGAATCTAAATGTAAAAAGCCTAAACTTAAATCTCGAATAAGATAACTTTTGATCTGATCTAAGTGAATTTGCTTTAACTTGACTGAAAAAAAGTACTCTTCAAAAGGCTGAAGCATGCTTGACTTGTGCTGAAGCGTAATAATTGTAATATTTCAATAATTATTTACGATTATCAGATCAAAACTCCCAGATAGACTACTATTCGCTATGGGTTGATGTTATGTCTCTGTTAAGTTAGGGACTCAGGAATATGGGGAATCCTATTGCCTCAAGAAAGGTTGGAAAAAATGATTTATTTACTTTCCTTGCCTAGTCATCTGAACTGTGAGCTGACATATCGTGTTTCTCAATAAGGACAACTTTCAATGTGTGCTTTACACGATGTCCTGAAGTCAGAGTAAAGCTCTGACTGCAAACACTATGCACTCAGTAAAACTAGATTCACTCCATACATTTTTCACAAACCTTTTTTTTTTTTTTTTTTTTTTTACCAATGTGATCTGATCTAGACTTTGTGACGTCTCATTCCACATGGACGAGGGGGTTCATGCGCCATGCCGAGAGAGCAATGGGGTGGTCGGTNACTTTTTTTTTTTTTTTTTTTGTATTACCCTCGTTTGTTTACGTGCTCTTCATTTTTAAATGTAGGTAGTTATTATTTAAATTAGTTTTAAGGATTAGTTTTGTATGCTGATACTAAGACATACTCGAAGCAATCTCCTAATATCAATTTTTCTTGCTTTGATTTGCCTTGTAATTCAAACAAAAATAAAATCAGCTATGATTCAATTCATTCTTCGTCTGAATGTATGAAGTTCATTTATTTGTTCTTACTGTACGCTCCCCGGGCAGTCAATATCTTTAGATATAAGAATTCTTTTCTTAGGAATATATTTTGACGATCTTTTGTTATTTAATTTTTCTTTTTTAATGTATCGTAATGTTATCTCTTTCAGAGTGATTTATTTGATCCTTCGAGGAAATATTACTTAGAGGATATATTGGTATTGGAAGAGCGGATATTGTTTAAATGTTATTTGCTGCTCGATCTCTCGGATTTCTGCAAAGGAAATAGCTATTTATTGTGAATTTCCTGGCTGTTGGGTCCTGGAAGAATTAAGAAAATTTAACTTGCAAATAAATGCTGATAAAACTAAGATACTAAGGTAGGGAGAAAAAACTCGAAGGGAAAGAGAAGTCCAGCTTTTATCTTGTAACAGTCGGATAAAGAAACGTGGAGGTCCACTTTTTAGTGATGTTACTTTGTACGAAGTTTTTTTTTTTTTTTTGCTTTATAAAGAGCTCTGCAAAATCGCTTAAATAGGCATTATGTTTTTAAAATACGTATATTGATTTGTATTCATAATTATATTAATTATGGTATGTAATCCCACGTTAAATTTTATACAAGAAATGCAAAGGGCGCCAGAAAAAAAAATCTAACCTGTATCTAATCTGCCTCGGTGGTGTAGGGGTCAGCATACCTGCCCGGAAAGCAGGAGACCCGGGTTTGAGTCCCGGCTGAAGTAGTAAGATTTTTTTCTGACTCCCTTTGCATTTCTTGTTTAAAATAGTTTATTTTCCTACAAAATAAACTCATAATAGAACTCCAAAACGATTTTATGAAAGTTGATAAAACTTCTTCATTCCATAAATTATGATAGATCAAATATCTTTAAAAATCATGAATTAGTAATAAATCAAATTAATCAGTTCCCTCGAAATTAGAAATTATGGGTTGTTATGCGTTCTCTGACATTTAATTGGTAATAGAGAATTGATTTTATGAGTTACATAATTAGCAACTAGCACACAATATATAAATGCTAACAAACCACTGGAAATAAATTTTCTACCAAACCAGTCCATATTCTAATAATCACTTGTTGAGCGCTACACTACATAGAGTTCTTCCATCTCTGAACGTATCAAACAGTTATAATTTTAATTATAATCATGTATTAATTTTTTTTTAATTATTATGATAACTACTTCCAATCCCTATGCTTCCATTTCTGAGGAATTTGACTAAAGGGCTTTGTCCAGTTCATATGGCTGTCATGAATCAGACTTTAGAAGTTTGCTTCGTTTTTATAGTTAATGAAGTTCCCATTTATATATAACATGGATGGATTAGTCACTATTCTACTTGAAGAAATACCTCTACCTGATTTTCTGCAAGTTACGAGAAACATTTTGCAAAATCTGGCCTGTTAAGGGTATTTTATAATGTTATTTACAAATCTTGAAGAGATTTTACGAAAATCTATGTAACGCAGTATCCAGTAAATAGCGTTTCTATAACTGTAGGGGTAATTGTCTGCGGGATTGATTTATACGTAAGTGTAAAATGTAATGGGGTTAAGGGTGCTTCCTTGTTGTTCGCCCTTGTCTCGAGTAAATTCATCGGAGAATGTGAAAAGAAAAAATTCTTAATTTCTTGTTATTTGTGATAATGTGTTTAAACGAAAAAGCATATCTGATATCAACTTTTAGACGCTTATTCTCCACATACCAATTATGCGATATAACCGATATTTAAAAAAAATTTGCGTTAATAACCAGGAAGATTGATAAATTTATTAAAATAATAATAAAAAAAAGAACAAGGAAGAAGGTAAACAAGAGAAGAAGGAAAACTTTCAAATTCCTGATAATTTCATTAATAGTGTCAAACATGTGGTTAGCTAATTTAATTTTTTTTTTTTTTTCTCGTTTGTAAATAAGGCAGTGAAGGCAGGTTGGTTCATTATTTAGAGCACTGGTATTCAATAATCTGCATTTCAGGAGTCAATAAGATAATTGCAAATTATATTAATCTCAATGGCAGTTGAACATTTTAATAAAGTAAAAACAAAATACGAATCGTATCTAGAAAAAATAAAAAGGGTTGGATAAGGATTCTATTTCTAAGATAATCGACGTTTACACGAAATTACCAATAGGATATAGAAATGATGTGCGAAAGCTTGGCACCTAAAACTCCAAGGCACGGTTGAACCCGGAAAAAGTATTGTTAAATATACTACTTTGATTTGATAACTAAATGGTGTCAATCCTTATTATGAAGTAAAGGGACCAAGTATCTGGAAGAAAAATTGATTTTAAAAGTTGATATTATTCCTTGAAATTTTATATATTAATATTACATACATTAATCTAAAAGGTTATTTTCACTACCAATGAACATAGAACTACCATACCTTCTATGGTTTCTGCAAACCATCTTCTGTTGGCGAGCGCTTTCGGACATTATCCATCCGAATACAAACAGTGACAGTGAACACAAGTATTCGGCCAAGAAGATGGACAATGTCCGAAAGCGCTCGCCAACAGAAGATGGTTTGCATAAACCAACGAAGACGGATAATAGAAGGTATGATATTACGTACATTTATTGGAGACAAGAGTCTGATAATAAATCAATCAAAGAAATCTTATTATTATTATAGCTATTTATAAATAGCAACGCCATTTAATACTGTGTGCTTGGATGACTGTGTGCTTGGCTACAGTAAACAAGAATGAGACGGGAATACGCAGAACGAGAGAGGATGCCGAAATCCGTACGCTCTCTGCACACTAGGTCATGGGGTGGAGGACAACAGGCCGGCCTCTCCACCAAGCACTTCCAAGTTATATTTCACACTGGTCCTCCATTGCAACACCCAGGCGAGGACCTTATCGATTCTATAGTGCATTTCCTATACAACCTAGTGGTACCCTCACCCGATAATGCAGTGCTTTCCAAGGGTTCATAGATAATGTAACTCAAAGTATAACTTTAAATAGAAAGTGTTTGTCTAGAATGGGTAAGAAGGTAAGATAGTCCGTAATCATAAGAAAGTAAGAAATAGGTGGGAGAAAGGGTAATTACTTAACAAAAAAAAAATTTACCATTTCATCTTCCGGGTTGGACCGAGTCAAATTGTTCTTTTTTGCCGAGCTTTCGCACATCATGTGATGGCTTCTTCAGGGCTGAAAAGAGAATGAGAGTTGTANATTAAAAAATATATACATATAAACACTCAATATATACTATAAAAAATAAAAAAATCATTTTTCGAGAGTTAAGTCTCTATGGCTACTTCGAGATCCGATAAAAAAGGAGATTGAGTCGGAAGTCATTCTCTGCGAACAAGATTCACTTGGTCTTAGTGAATACTGTTGTCAAAGTTTTTACCGCACTCACCCCCACTATCGACCCCTAGTGCCATTAAATCTCGAGAGAAGAATCTCATCAAGCAGGCGCTGAACAAGAAGAATGACCGCAGAATAAAGTGAAGAGAACTCTTGACTTTTGATTCAAGGAGATAGAAAAAAAGTAAAGTTCTCAGAAGAGAAGAAAAAGTTATAATTTTATGTAAGTCATATATTTCTCAACATTTTTTAATCTCCCATTGTAACACATGGGCCATGGTCTATCCTTAGGTAACCGTAACCATTCCATTTCATTATTAACCATAATAAAAGAAACATATTTATCTGCAAATAAATATTATCTGTTATCAAGCTAAAATTAAAACTGACCCTTCAAATCAGTTAATTAAAATCCTAAAATACTTTTCCGTATGAAAGTTCTGGGTAAATCGTAGTTTATTATTTTATGTTCTAAAAAAAATGTTACTTTATCTTCTGTTGTCTCTTCAACCGATAGTTTAATGAGTTTTAATGAAAGCATCGTAAAATAAAAATATCTTAAGGCATTGCTATTATTATCATTTTTATATATTCGGTCAACATTGGTAAGCGATAATGACGGCCTGAAGTTGCTTGCAAGAGTTGAAAAACCATATGTTCAGCCTACTCTTGATTCTAGCTGTGAAAGTTTAGTAAAAGTTAATCCAGCATCTCTTTATATTAAATAAAAGAATGCCGTGAGGCATGAAACCGGTTTCTAAGTTCTCACTTTGCAGGTTCTGTCAGCTACCAATAGTGAGGTAGGACCACTTTTGGTGGAATCAGAGATTTCCGTAGATTTCATTAAAATTAACGTTACGAAGTTGCACATTTATACGGTTTTCGAAAAATATCTATATTCTTTGAGGGATCACTCACAGAAGAACTTAAAAAGATGACCAAATATATGTTTAAAAGATAGTTTAAATTTTGTGATTAGTATTATATGGTCCTAAATATATAGCTTATATGTTTAATACCAAGAGACCAATCTAGATTTAACAGTTTTATTTTTACTTTAGCTGAAAAATGATAAAACTTTACTTGAGATTTAAAGTTGAACATTACACCCTTAAGAATCATCATAGAACATTACTTTTCCCAATTATTATACTAGGAAGTAGGTTGTGTAATCATATAGTTAATTTTTAATTTCTGAAACAGAGGAATAATACCAGTAAAATACATGTTACCTTGAAAAAAATAATTATTCTATGTAAATGGCTATAATCTTAAATTCCAGTCCAGTTTTTTTCTTTGATCTTGTTAGAAAATTTAAATAATTAACCTTTACACTACCAACCCAACCCTGTAATTATAATTAATTAAACACTTACCTAATATAAAGGAAATCTTACCTTCTTATGATTATGGCCGAAATATTGGACTTAATTTTTTTTTTTTAAATGGGGAAATTAATAGTAGACTAAAGAGCTCGTTTGACATTACCCACATTCATATAGATAATTTTTTTTTAAATAATCATTCACAGAAAATTAATAAATTTTCACTCTGGGATTCTTAGATATCTGCTGAAGCTTATCACTTTAGATCTAGTTACTCTGATACTTTAAAAACCTAAAAATTAATTAAAAAAACAAAAAAAAAACAATCCAATAATCTCACTTTAATGCCTAAAGATTAATCTAGAAGACAATACAACTGAGTATTTTTTTTTAACGATATTATGGAGAATTAATAACTTTTAAGTTCTATAAACTATTATTAATATTACAATTATAAATTGTATTAACCCCTCACTTTTTTTCATCCGATTTCAACTTAGATTATTTGTTTTAAGAGTTTATAATGGAAAGCCTAAATATCGAATTTTGTTACAATATAATAAAATGAAGAAAGCCCACCCAACACTCGAAATAACATTCTTAAATGTATTTCTTAAGGTTCATCAATTTTAAAACATTATATTTCATAAATGTTTTAAAATTACATTTTACACCTATTTTTTTCCATAAATTTTTACTATAACCCAAATAATAACGCAAATATTAAGATTTTGAATTTTTATCTCCCTCTAAAACGCATGTATCCTCCCCATCCCGATTTTAGCCATTAATGAGCTCATCCAATGGTTTGCAATAAAAGCTTTAATTTTTAACATTTCGGATAGTGGAGCTACTATAAATACACACATACACACCCCCTCTCTTCACACACTCACACACACATATATAAATATTTTTACATAATTGAATAGGATGTTCTTGTACTCATTTTACTCAAAATTATTTCTCATTTGTCTTTTATGATTGGTACACTGTCCAGAATAAGACCTGAAATTCAGGCCGAAACATTAGCAAAAATAAAACCATTTTGTAAATGTTGTTTTTGTTGTTGTGGTATTTAATCCCACATAAATTTTAAACAATGAAGGAAGTTCTATGGGATGTTGGTTGACCATTGATAATCAGGAGGAAGAGATAGTCGGGGTTTGGTCTAAGGTTTATTATTAAATAAAAACAAATTGCTGGACCAATATGGTTTTAAACAATAAACTCAAGGGAATAGAATAAAAAGTCTATCTAAATTGCCTGGATAACAGGAGATCCAGGTTCATGCCCTGGCTGAGACAGATAGATTTTTTATTCTATTCCCTTGCATTTATTGTTTAAAATTTATGTGGGATTAAATACCATGACAAAAACAATATTTATAAAAATAAATATATGCAAATAAAGAGAGTAAATAAATTGCTGGATAATGTCAGTTCCTTCGAGCATAAGACTATGTATTCATCTTTCTCGGAGATTTAGACTTCCGGTAGGAGTGCGGGGAATTTAATAAGTTATCTGGCTAGTCTCAGTGGTGTAATAGGAAACGAGCTTACCCGAAAAGCAGGAGATTAAGGTTCGAACATTGATCTCCCTGGGTGAGACAGTAGATTTTTTTCTTCTATTCTCTTGCATTTATTGTTTAAAACCATATTGATCCACCAATTTGTTTTTATTTAATGATAAACCTTTGACCAAACCCCGACTATCTCTTTCTTCTGATTATGAACGGTCAACCTACATCCCATAGAATTTCCTTCAATAATTTTCTCTTGGAAGTGGATCTGTATATGATGATGATAATCAGTTTTTATGACTGATAAATTTTAATTTTAATGTTTACAATGTTTTGTATTATTATTATTTTACATCTTAAACCTATTTCTAGTCTTGTCCTATTTCTTTCTCAAGTGCTCCAAAAGTCAGCCAACTCCATTCTTTATTAAAATCCTTATTATTATTTTTCTTTAATGTTTTTAGGTGTGAAAAGGAGAATTTTGAAGGTACCTTAAAACGTATATTGACTATTAAAGATCTCACTCACAAAGATCATAAAGGTTATGGATTGAATGTAAGGTTAAAAATGCTCCATGGAGATTTAAAACAGGTTATTTTTATAACTAATTAATATTAAAATAAGTTAATGATACTGGAAATAATGTAAAATGGGAATAGGGGTTTTGGCAGTTAAATAGAGTCAATCAAATTATTAGTAAAATATCTCACTAGGAACAGCCTGTCTTAGGAGATTTCTTATGTTTCATTAACATTAATATGTAAACAAATAAGATAAATATATTAGTTTTATCTTAATTGCCGAAAGCTTAAAAATCAGATAAACACATTAGCATAACATCACAAATCAGCTTAAGAGATATTATTATAAATAAGGTACATCTAAAAGTGCTCTCTCCAGTGTTCTCAAACACGAATAGTAGAAGATGTATGTCTTTACAGTTTATATTTGTCAGTCATGACTACTTAGTGAAGTTGGTAACTTCACTTGTAAAGATCATTACTGTAAGCCCCTGAAGTATACCGCTTAAGTAGCTGAAAGTATTTTATTTCTTTTAAGTATATAGTCGGTCCTCGTGAACAAAAGACTTTTGGCACATTTAGTTATTAAAAGTGTAGACTTGATGTGTTTTAATTATTATTACATTATTTTATTTATTTAATTTAAAAAACTGATTTGTATCTAAAAAAGTTTTTTTATTTTTATTTTTGCCAACTTTGTTTCAGTGTAAATTTCAGACCTTATCAGGTTTTAATATCAAAAGAAAACATACAACAATAATATAGGAACATGTCTATGTGTTATAATATAACATGGTGCCTAACAGTATTCTTTGTTACCATGAACATGTATTATAATGTATTTAGAATGAAATTTATTTTGTATAATATTTTTGCAAATACTCATATTTAGAGAAATTTTAAAGAATGTAATTTTAATAGTTGGGTGCCACTATTATCTTCTAAATTTAAAGGTAGACAAGCATATATAATTTTTTTTAGTAATAATGTTATGTAGAATGCTAGTCTATATGCATAAGTGTTAAACAAATGTTTATTGAACATTGGAGTTGTAAAGTTTAGTTTTTTAAGATTAATGTTCTATAAAAATTTTATGAAAGATATTCCTAAGTAATATTATAAAATATTGCTGAAAGTTAAGAGAGAGACTTCTCTATCTCTCCCACTCTCTGTCTCTCTCTCTCTCTCTCTCTATTCTCTCCTGAACATTCTAGGACCTGCCTTGGTGGTCTCTCCTTTAACACTCATTGCTCTCATTAAATCGTAAAATCAAAGATTTACCATTTACTTTTATTTTTATTTATCTTAAATGAAACAATGGAAATCTGCTCAGTTTATGCAGTTCCTAGGGCTTTTTGAGGTATGGTTTTATTTAACTATGCCCTTTTTTTTCTAAATTATATTAAAAATTGCTTTTATTGATTTTCCCTATGTTTTGTAGGTACGTGAGGAAAACCCCCACCTTGTTTTAGGACAAATTTCTGTTGCTCGAAAGATGGGATTTCCAGAAGTTATTCTCCCTGGGGATGTAAGAAATGATCTCTATTTAACACTAGTCTCAGGTGAATTTTCAAAAGGAAGCAAAT
>KZ807742.1:225951-242192 GCA_000696205.2 Oncopeltus fasciatus | reverse complement strand
TTTTTTAAAGAATACCTGATCTAGGATCCGAATGTAAGGAAGGTTTAGGTCTATGAGGTCTGACTAAGTGTGTAAGGGGGTAAATATATCTCGAGTCCACATAGCCACGAAACAAATTTTTACTGAACATTTATGCAGCTAAACTGATTGATAATTTCTGATTACAGCAGAAATATAAACAAATACCTATCTTAAAAAATCGAAAAATAATCAAATAATACAACTTGTAATGAAATTATAGCAATAGTAATATTCCAAATTGATGAAAGTGATGCAAAAATGTAGCTTAGAAAAAATAATGAAAATTTATTTACCGTTTCTTCTTCCGGGTTGGACCGTGTCAAATTGTCGATAGTTGCCGAGCTTTCGCACATCATGTGATGGCTTCTTCAGGGCTGAAAAGAGAATTTTGAAAAACATTATCTTTTCAGCCCTGAAGAAGCCATCACAGGATGTGCGAAAGCTCAGCAAATAACAACAATTTGACACGGTCCAATCCGGAAGAAGAAACGGTAAATACATCTGACGACCGTCGAAGCCTACGTGAACAACAACATAATGAAAATTGCCAGAGAAGACTTCCCTTCCGTGAAATTAAAAAATTTTGTTCAATACAATCAATTACATTTTAATTAGTAGCTCATTAAGCTAAATGAATGTCTTGAATTTCTTTGTCCAGCAAACAAATTCCTATTGTGGTCCAGGGTGACATCTTCGGACATTTTACTTTAATACGTTACTAAGTACGTAGAAATTCGCTAACAGATGGGCGCTGATCTACAAATCTTACGGAACGCTACGGTGGCGAACAGCTTCATTCTTTTCCTTATCATGATTGGCCATCCCATTGTCTGCATTCCTACGACGGCTATTCCAAAAGGAGAACTTCCTATTTTCATCAAAAGAGTACAAAAGAAGTAGTCGTTATTAAAAACAGAAGAAGAAAACAGACAACCTGAATGAAAAGAAACATGTGGGCCAGTGTAAATGAAAAAAAAAACAAAAACATTAATTAGGCTTGTGAGTACCGGTTAGAACAAAATATAATCATTCCCGAGTAGCAGCGAATTTCTGTATAATTACTTTAGATTAATAATAATTTTTTTTTCTTACTCAGTTAACTATTTCATTATTATATAATCTCTGACAACGGAATATATTTAATTTCCAACTTATTATTGAAGTCCAAAGAAAATTAGCTGTTTTCCAACAACACAATAAGAAATATTCTATTGTTCATATTTATAAAAATTTTTTCGATGTTCCATCCAGTCTTACCTACTAGTTACAAATCAATAGTTAGTAAAATTTTTGTTTCCTTTTGTGTATATTTATTATTATTGTTATTGCTGTTATTCTTCTGGCTGTCAAAATTTGTAGTTTGGAACAATCAAACTCCAACAATAGCGCTAGACAGCTATGACAGAATAAAACTGTTATGAATGGAGATTTACCTACAACTGAAATATTTTATGCAATGAATTTGCAGTAATATTTAGTTTAGTTCAAATGAAGTTAGGACACCTTTGTTTAATGGTAAAAGAAAAAAATTCAATATAAAGTTATCAATAGGGGGATATCTGAGCTTACAAATTTTTAGTTAATGCTATAAAACTAAAATTACAGTTTTTTTTTTTGTTTTGTTTTTTTAAATTTTATATTGACAAAAATTGATCTGATGCATTTACTAAAATATAATAGTATTAAAAATAATTGTATTCCTTGCTTCTAGAGCAGTAAGGTAAATTTATATACAACGCAACTTCATACATTACATCAAAATAATTGTTCAAAATCATCGTCATTATATCAGTAAAATAGATTAGTTACATATTTTATGCACATATTTTAGTTGAATAAACTTAAGACTATAATGCAACTACCAGGTTATGGATTTATATCCATTATCAACATTTTTATCATTTTAAATATTATCAAAAATTTTCTGTGTTAAAAAATTTAAAAATATTAAATTTAGGAACGAGACTTTATAATTTAAAGAATTAAATTATTCTTTTGGCATGCCTGTCACCACACAATTTTCCATTTAATTAGATTTGTAATGTAAATATCCATCGTTTAATCAGGTATATAAACTCAGACACAAGGGCCACAATCTATTATTATGGGAGTATGCATTATTTGGTATTTCAATTATGAATTTGTATCTATTTATATAAAATATTGATTAAAGATGATAATAAATTTGGTAAATTTTATGAAAGCCATCTAAAACAACTAGATGGGCTTTATGTTTGATGTTTTCAATTAATAATTTAAGTAGGAAATATGGAGGTTTTTCTCAATTCAAGGAGTTCGCCCCACTTAAAAAAGGCCTACTTAAATTATTTTAATCAGAATTTTATGAAAAGAGGCTACGTGATTTATCACTGATCAGGTTTCTACGCCTTGGAAAATGCACATATTTTAGTTGGTTATCATGAGTAAATTATTTTTCTTTCAAATTATTAAAAATTTCATTATTGAAAAAAAATGGGTTTAAATCAAATCTCATAAATAGAGGTTATCTATACATTTTTGAGTGGCTCACTATCTTTCGGTAAAAGCAAATATAACTATTTTAAAAGCACTTTAAGGCCTCGAGCTGTTTAGTATCACCACAAGAATGTTTAACATTCGTTTTGAGGCAACGTTTTACAACAACTGAAGGTTATAGAGGTAGGAAATAAATGTTAATAACAAAAATTGATTTATCCAGTAACATTTGAAACCAAACGTGTCTTCTCAAACGTAATTTCTCAACATCTTAATTATTCGTTGCATAATATTAAGTTGACTATTATGTTAGTCCAAATAAAATATGAATTTTTGAATAAAAATCATTGTATACTAAAAATACTATTAAAAATTCATTAAATTCATTCATTCATTCACACAACTTTAATTATTCCTTTTGCCGCAGAAACATTTTTTAAGCAAATAGTAGTCAATATCCATATAAATTTTTTACTTTTTACTTGAAGAGAACAGGAATAAGGAAGTGAAAAAGGCAGCTTACTAGATATAAATGTTTCAGATATAGGATTCATTTCAACTGGTTCAGGGGTGCTTGGTCGAAAGTAAACTTGGCTTTTACATATCATTTTAAACATTCAAGTAAAGCTACCAAGACATAAGGGTTGAAGGATTATTAGCGATAGTCCGTGGAAAAATTTCTTTTCTAACTGATTAGTATCATTTTATCTAAGTTCATCATCTTGAAGAAAAAAAAATTAACACATATAAGTATTTTTATTCTTCATAGATTTTGAAAATTTTTTAGTCGAGTTAGATTGGTAATCCACAAAAGCGCCTTCTCATAGTTCTTTTTGTAGTTAATTAATTTGTAGTATATTCATTCCTCTTGAAAAAAAATTAATTTTTAATTTTTTCTGACTGCAAGTATAAAAGGTTTTTTATTTCTGTTTTATTTATTACTCTTCTCTAAGTTGCAAACTGCAGCCTAATGGCAATATTTTATACATTCTTCAATGTTTATGCTCAAGCATAAAAAAAATTAAAAAATAAATATATANGTATTTAAGATACAATATATAATATAATATAATTACCAGTATAAATATACATAAAAAACTAAGAAATTCATTGAACTCAAATATTAAAGCTGAGTAATTATACAATCTAACAAATTGGTCATTTGAAACAATGACTAAAAATAAGTTAAAAGAAGCACTGCATGGTGGAGTTAAAGTTATTTATGTTTTTCTTTTAAAAGTATAAACTGTTTATGTTCTTTTAAAAAAACCTTTTCTATAAGTTAAAAAAAAACTAAATTTAATATTTCTATTAAACTGCCAAATTTCAATTTTTCAAACTAATACTGGGTACCTTTTTTCTCTTTAAATGCATTGAGAAATTGTTTTAGTTTATTACCATATAAATAAATCAGATTTATCCACCAAAAAAATAATATGATTAAAAATCCCTCAGAATATGAGATTTCTTTGAGAAGGGGAAATCAGGTGGGGGGGGGGGGGTAACTTTTTGCGGTAGGTTTAGCACAAAATTAATATTTCCATACATTAAAAACATCGATATTATGTATTATATATGCATCTTCTTTCTTTTTTTTTTTAATTAAAATTAAGTATAGAAGCATTAATTTTTGATAATAAAAAAAGAAAAAAAAAGGCCTTGTTGTCTTTTCTACAATGCAATTAAACAAACTTGAGCACTCTCGACCTATGAAGGTCGTCTTCAGAAATACTCAAAATGAGAGAGGCCTATATCCAAGCCCGTGGAGTCATTATCTCCCATATCAAGTTGCTTTCAAATATAATATATAGTATAAATACAATTTGAGAAAGACAATTGAGACATATATAATTAGAACTAAATTTAGAACTTAAGAAAACGACTACAAATATAAGAATATTGAAGTATTATTCAAAATATATATGTACGTAACATTCAGAATGTTTACACTCACAGAAACACACGTATCTAATATATATATATACTGAATTATATTTTGTTTAAATATATTCATACAAATAAGGTAGTTAAGGAAGTTTAAGGAGATGAACTGATAATTTAAACAAGCCTATTATGTATGCATTACGTATTCATAGAGTGTGAGGGAAGAGGGGCTATATTGGTAGTGAAATTTAAAACGCGACCTTCTAAAGTATGTAATTTGCAAGAGTGGTCTCTCGAATCCTCGGCAATGACTCAGCCGTACAACGATAAACACTTAACTAACTAGAGAAAATGGACGCCTGACTTATTAGCCATTAAAGATGTTCAGCTTTGGCAGGTAGAAAAACAGTTTATGCTTAGTTAGGTATGAAAACAATTAGCACCAAGATTAAAATGAGCTACTAACTACCTGAATACGTTTTTTTTTTCCCCCGTTACTGAAATCTGTTTTATGTATAAGACATATTTTATATTAAAGAATAAGATACATATCTCTCTATCTCTCTATCTGTCATTACGTTTGTGTTTCCCGGATTGATGGGATTCGTAAATTTAAATGTGATATTCCACAGGGTGAGGTAGTCTGAATACCAATCTTCTGGAAAAGTTACCCAATTCGCTTAAGGCAATCATAGTTCATTGAAGCCTGGCTAAGCGCACATAAGTACCAAAAAGTGTTTAAAGCTCCGTGAATTTACAAATCCAATTATATATATATATATATATATATATTTTTTTTTGTTGTTGTTGTTTTTTTAAATACACAAAAAGAAAAAATTACAAATAGTAAAACTTTTGGGGAGACTTCTCGCTCTTCGTCAGTGACATGTGAGCAGCTATATATATATGGTTCGACTTTGATGAAATTGGACGGTCCCTTACTGGATCGCAGTATAGAGTGATGTAATCATCTTTTAGGAAGTTCATTATTTTATTTTTAAATGTTTTCTCCCTTGAATTTCAAGCCCATGTAACCAATATTTATTAAAATTAAACTTTTGGGAAATCCCTTAATAATTATCACTCTGATAATATTTCATTGTTATATTTGTGTACCGTTGAATTGCAAATTTGTTGGTATTTGGTGTTCGCATTAATACATAACATTTATCTGCGTTGTGACATACCCAGGTTTTCTACAGATATTCCTAGGATCACTAGATATCCCTCGGTTTTCTCACTACTGATCATCTATTGATTATTAGAAATGGAATATCTCTATGTATGTAAATGAAGAATGGTTCAAATGATCGGAATTTTTTTTAAACTCATCCTTATGGACTTTAGCCATGAAAGATGTTCTAATTCATTGCACATTCTCAAATTTGGGCGCTAATTACATTGACCATGTGACGATACCAAAACGACCCGGTCGCAAAAAGTAACGAAGTGGACGATTTTAATTTTAAAAAAACGTCAATCATTGCCTGAAAATTGTCTGTCGTTCAAATCAATTGTTGTCTATTCTGAAAAAGCAGTCAACCATCCAGAAGAATTCCTAAATTCAATTGATTTACCGAAAATGCCGCCGAATAACTTGCGATTAAAATTTTGTTCCTCGTAAATTTACCTAAACCACGCTTTGAAACGCCAGTATGAGAAATGAGCAAAAATATTCCACATAAAAAGTTATGTCCAAGGTTTTGAGTCAATGTTGGGCAATTTCGAAAGGTAGGTTTCAAGGTGAAGTTGTACTCTCGTCACAATAACTCTCAGATTTGTCCATTCCATTTGAACGTGTCTAATTTCGAATTCGCTTGACATTCACAATGAGTATTAATGAGTTATAAAATCTTTATTGTGAGTATAATGAAAAAAAAAAAATGTTCACGCTTCCCACAAATCCACTTATAAGTTGTATGCTCAAGATTGCTTATTTATATATCTAGGGATTGACAAAAACATTAAATCATATCATATTATGCTGGAGAAATTAGTCAGGGTTTGAGCCGAAACCTTGACTAATTTCTCCAGTATAATACTCGACGGCCAACCAACCTCCAATCACATATTATATTATATTAAAAATAATACAAAATATATTGAATTTTAATTTATTTTAAGCTGAGTGCCTTCGATGCGAGAGGGCCATCTCTTTAAAGCACGAGCAATAATTTTCTTGTGCTGAATGATATAAAACTAACTATAGATACTCTTACGCTAAATTAGTGAAGGATAAAGGGAACTTGGAGTTACTATTTTTGCTTACTTTGAGGCACACAATGACATGAATTATATTATTTAAATGTAATAAATTAGAAACTAATGTTCCCCATTTAATTAGTAAGTGGTGCATCACTTTACATAATTCTAACATAAACAAACCGTTAAATATAAATTATATTTATTCAGTATATGGTAAATCATACATATTTTTCAGACTTATTTCATTAGACCGGTATAGCTAAGTTCATACGCCAATAAATAAGAATGAACTATAAGTGAAATCAATGAAGAAAATAATTATAATTCCGAAGAAATAAACTATAAATATTATAATATATAATATTATATAGGTGCATGTATCTGAGAATATAATTATGAAAATCATTACAAATATTAAACCTAAAAAGTTCTGTTCTCAAAAAATTACACTGAACAACAAAGTTTTTGTTTCGGGGTTGAAATTAGCTGATTTTAATGTATTTCCACGAGTTAAAACCGAAAATGACCATAAAAATTATATATTAGCTCTTGTTTTCAAGATATAGTATCATTCTATTATATATATATTGAGTTTTCAACAAATGAAATATTTCATCACCAACAGTTGGTACACATGTTTGTTTACATAACACCCCTCTCATCAGCTGTTCATAAGTAGTAAACATAACCTTTGCGAGTTTGTCAATTGTACGCACGTGGTTGCTATTGAAATTATCGTGTGAAGTTGATTTTTAAATTAATTTAAGTGCTGATCTGAAATGCCTCGAAAGTGTGTGAATTCTGTCGATAGCTTTTGCTATATATGTGGTGAAATAACATTTAAGGCTCAGAAACGTAAAATGTCACCTATCATTAAGACTGCCTATGAACATTATTTTGGTGTAAAAGTTGGGGACCAAGATAAATCATGGGCTCCTCATATATGTTGTAATTCTTGTTCCGTCATATTGCGAGAGTGGCTGAAAAATAACAAGCGGGCAATGGCTTTTGCAGTACCTATGGTTTGGCGTGAGCCTACCAATCATACAGACGACTGTTATTTCTGCTTAACTCCTCCCATTAAGCAAGGTTTATCTATGAAGAAAAGAGGAACGGTGAAATACCCTAATCTCCCATCTGCTCTTCGGCCTGTACCACACTCAGACAATTTGCCAGTCCCTTCTCCACCCCAAAACTATGAAATTTTAGAGGAAAGTGATGAAGTCTGTTTACAAGAAGCAACCCATCCTTCTACATCCTATGACCCTGATTTTGATGTAAGCGATAGGTCTAGTGATCCGCACAGAATTAGTCAAGCAGAGTTGAGTGACCTTATAAGAGATCTTGGCTTGTCTAAGGAAAAGGCTGAGCTGTTAGGGTCAAGACTACAACAGTGGAATCTTCTAAAACATGATGTGAAAATATCTCAGTACAGACAGCTCAGTACAGGATGCTCCAGAAGTGTTTTATAAAAGACAAGCTAAACGACAGCGATCTTACAATACATCGGATTGACTTAATTGAAATTTGGTGGTACAAACCTCTTTTATTTGTCAAAACACTAAGAATAATGTTTTTTTTTTATCAATTTTGTACTTAAAATATTCTAAAAGAAACATAACAATATTGTTTTTTGTACTTTCACTTTTCACGTATAGTATAACTACTCTTTAAGATTAAGTGCTGTATATCTCAAAAACCAGAGCTAATAAAAAATTTTCAATGTTATTTTCGTTTTTATCACCCCAAAATTAGTAGAAATAGACTAATATAGTGTAGGAAACATTCAAAAAATATTTTTTTTGTTGTGCAGTGTTATCAATATTAATTTTTATTAATCAATCAACATTATATATTGTATCATTTCTCCCATATTATGTATCCACTTCATTTTGATTGTTAACATTTCATTTCATTCTCTTAGTTTTTCTTTTATTAAAATATAACCTCCTACTAAAAAAAATTAAAATACAATCAGAAAAAATTTATATGCTAAATGTCACATGGCAAATAATTAATCCGAAATTCGAAGTGAGCCTACTAATAGCAAACAAGCCAAATTATAGGTAAGAGATCTGTCACTTCCATTACAGATTGTAATGGAAATGTTTTTCCCAATTTAAAGGGTTGGAATAGAATCGCTGATTACTCATGACATCACCATGCTTGAGTATGAAACAGGAAGCTGTTTTTTTTTTTTTTTTTTGCTTTTTTTCTCTGTAAGATCGATTGATCGTGGGATCAAGTCCTCGATTAAGAAATTAGCTTAGCTGAAATAAAATACTGATGCGGAGATAATTATTAATTATTCTTCATTTATTCCTTAGGGATGACAACAAAAAAGGAGAAATAAGATTTCTGACCAAAACTAAATATGATATCACGATTATTAGAACTTGCATTCTTATCAGATGTTTAGATTTAAAGATGCGCACATCTTTATTTTTTATTAGCGATTCTCTTTAAAAATAAAGATAAATAAAAATTACGGATGTATTATTAATATAAGTGCTGATTCATTAAATTTCCTGATTATAAGCCATTAGATGTGGAAGGATTTTTCATGTGTACAGTTTTGAAGTCGGTACAACCTTTGTGGTGATAACGTAGCAAGATAAGAAGAAAACCTTTTAAGCCTCTCTTTGCACAACACTGAAGCGATGAGCTGGTTTAACTCTACAGGAAAATTAATAGATATTTTCTCCATTTAGGTTTTGTAGCTTCCCTTATGGAATTGAAGCTATTCACGTTGTTTCCATGTCGTCATTGAATTTTTTTTTTTTTAATTCTTCACCGATTGTAATAAATAAAAGCAAAAAATATGGCCCATTCCAGAAAGTAATAAGTACATATAATGCACGCGAGCATGTGTGTGTTGACGTTAATAAACGGTGGGAGAGAAAGGTTAGAAGAGATATTAAATTGGAAATCGTGTAAATGTAAACGTATTATGTAAAAAATATTTTCTGATTTTGTGTGTGAGTGTGTGTGCGTGTGTGCGTGTGCGTGTGTGCGCGCGTGTGTGTGTGTGTGTGTGTGTGTGTGTGTGTGTGTGTGTTTACTGAAGGTTATGCTATTATTTTGAGTTGAATAAGATAAGTCAAATGAATATTATATAGAACATCAAAAGATTTAGTGTTAGGGCTCGAGGTTTGGATAAATAATTAAATGAACTGTAGTCTTAAATTAATATAAGAAATAATATTAATGTCTTCTTTTGGAATATATAATGGGAATAAGGGTTAATGTGGATATTTGCATGAAGTTTCACTGGCCAGTGTGAAATGAAGTTTATTTATTTCACTTCTTTTTTCATGGAAAAAAATATATATACAAATACATACATAAATAATATATATATATATATATATATATATATATATATATATATATATATNATTATATATAAAATCCTTTAATAACAAAGACATTTAAAAATGTAACTAAAATGGGACCACTCGTTTTGTTAATTAAAGAAATCGAATCTAATATAAGATTTTCATTTGTCAAATAGTTAAATTTACAGAAAAACAAACTGAAATATCGTTAATAACTTAGTTTTAAAGGTATTTATAGATCATAGCGTAAATAATGTAAATAACGGTGACCAATGACACCGGTCTCAAATTATTTGCAGATTATGTCTCCAGGAGGTCATGGGGCCATCTTCGTTTGAGCCGACGGGGAGGGTTGTAGGGGTTGGAGTTGGAAGACATGGTCTGTACTAGTGGATTAGGATGGTATGACAGTTTACAGTGGAAAAGGCTGAAGCGGGAAGAAATGAACGAGTCAAGTAGAATCATGAGTTTCTTTATTGATGAAGATGCAAGATTCTTTGACACAGCCAATCCGGAAGGAGAAATTGTAAATTATTCTGACAAACGTGGAAACTTATTGAAAAAAACGTGTTAATCCTGTTAACATTATTATCAATTTTTAATAAAAATACTTAGCTGGAAGGATATAGGATTTCATAATTTAAATTTATTTATATTGTAAAAATTCAGCAACTGAGATTTATATTTTATAACCTAGCCAGGAAGTCAATTTTTTGCCTGAACCCTAATTTGCGTCCATTTAAAATTTGAATGTATGCGCATTAACGTTTATTACGCTTATGATATTTTCCTGGCAGCGAAGGCAGTGCAATAAGAATGTTCTTGTTTTTTTTTTTACACGCAATTCTTTATTTTATTGCAGGTCGAGCCTTTCGAGGCCGAAGGCCTTATTTTCAGAGCCCGGTCACTGTGATTACAGACTGGCTGCGCAGAAGTAGTTCTGGCGCTTTAGAAATATATTACTTGTTAAAAATACATAATAATATGTATTATAAATCAATCAAACTAATAAGTTATAGGTGCAATAACTAAATGTCATCAAACCAATTATTGATGAACTATAAGGATTGCATAACTCTCAAACAAAAGTGATATTTCAAAATGACTAATAAATCATTATACAATATATTATAGAGTTTAACGTTTGAAAATGTAGTGTTAATATAACTCTTGAATTACTAAAACATCTGACTTAATTATTCAAAATATCTTAATTCCTCTGTTTTTTTTCTTTTTATAGAAACTTATACCATGAAGAGTTTAAGAAATTATAAAGGCTTAAATCTCATATTGAAATTATCACTTTATAGGATTTAGTCCATTATATTCTCATATGTCTTATTGAATCGAAAACACTAAAATAAAAATATAGAATTTATACGCTCCACTACTAACTCATTTCTGGTAGTAATTTAATACAAAACTTTAAAAAAAAAATTCTACAACTCAATCGCAATGAATTATTTACTATTTAAAGGAAATAGAGGACTAGGAAAAAAAAAAGTTAAGACATGACATATCTACTAAACGTTACTAGAACATTATCTTTTTTCCTGCAAAATGAAAAGCCAGTGCTAAATTTTTTTTTCTTTCATTATTTAAGAATAAATTTTAAAAAATTGTTATTTTATAATATTATATTTATTTTAAAATGCCGTTTTCTTCTGCTATGACCAAGTTATGTTTCATCAGGATCTAATGGATAGATTATTTTTATGAACATTTAAAATGCAGGAAGATTTTTACTAGAGGTTATTTATTAATAAACGCATGAAGTTTATAATTGAATTTAAAATTGCCCCAATTGAATAAGAGCCTTAGATAACTATTTAAAGATACCGATATTATTTTTCCGTTTTTTTAAGTCACGTCAGAACGAATATATCTCGATTATCAATATTGGTATCGCGCCCTAAACCCTCCCTCCTTCTCAATACTTTTTTTTAATAAAAATGAATTCGTTTAAGGGTTTTAAAAGAAAAGTCTAAATACAGAATTTTAAGTATTTAAATTATATTCTGGTTTCTGTATTTAAGAGGGCAAAAATTCGAAAATATTAAAGTATATTATATCGAGTTTGGTACCGTCACTCTTAACTATTTTCCTTGATATGTTCTGTTATAAAACATTTAATGGAATAAAAATATTATAGAATTGCATTTTGGACATATTATTTTCCATTAATTTTAATTCATTTCTAATAGTCATGAAAGTATTGATAATTTTTAATTTTTTTCTCCTCTGAAATTTCTATACCTTCGACCGATTTTAGCCATTATCGATTTCATCTAACGTTTTGAAATAAGAAAGTCCATTTGAATAATATTAGAGAGCTATACATATACATAACTTTGAATGGACTTCAACTTCTCTTGAATTTTTATGTACTTGGGATAGATAAACATTCAAAAGTCGTGTTAACAAGGTGAACAGCTTGATTTCCTCAAGTTAAATGTGCCAATTCGTGAATAAGTTTATTACTACGTAACTTAATTCCAGAAAGTATGACGATTATATGTCACTAAAGTACGATCAAATGATTGATCCATAATAAGATATTAAAGTACTAAGGGAGTTAATTTTGTTTATTTTTAATTCTCCATGAAAGAACTAACAGTGCTATTATAGCTATTATCGACAAATAAAAGCTTGTCCTGAGCCATAGATGTTTAGAATGGGATGGCAACCTGCTGCTAACCCCTCCCTCCATGCCCTTAAGTGGTGTTATGGAAGTTAATACTTATTAGCTTACTAAAAAAACGTCTATAATTGATTGCTTGCTGGAAGAATGGTTTAAATGAGCGGGTGAATATTAAAAACAACGCTTAATAAATTATTTTATATATTTTTTTTTCTATTATTCTTCCTCAGTGGTCTGTGGAATGCCGTAATTAAGAGTGATTATTAAAGTATACTAAAAGATCCTTGGAAAGCAAGGAAGTTGATAATAACAAGATGTGGAGCGGCAAGGAGGTAGCAAGGAATAAAGTGAAAGAGAACTCTGAACAACGCTACTAGCGACGTCATGTAAATCACTTTGACAGGAGGTAACTGGACAAAGGTTGGAGACAGAGATCACTAGAAAATTAATTTTTAATGTTGAAAGCTTTATTTGATCAACAATATTTGACTCATGAAGGTAGATTTCCAATATTCTAGGAACATTAGCCTATAAATAGAGTTTTAGGAGCATTATGATGAAGGTACCAGTAATATCTATTTCCATATTATCTTGCTTTGTTATTTTAGTAGAGTTTTTGGTATTCTTCCTACTTTTTATTTTCTAATGGAGTTAGATCTAGCTAACTAATATTTTAATTTTGCTCAGAGCATCATCGTCTTTCAGATTTATTTAGTTATTTTATTGCACATTAATTACTCTATTTTATTTGTCAAATTTGTCTTTAATAATATCGGATAAGGGAGAAGTGGACAGTACATCTAAAAAACCTGTATTGTCAGTTGGAAAGATGGAGTTTGGTACTGCTTGCAGGTTACAGACTTGATCAAACTTTCTTTTTTTTTTTTTTTTTCTTTTTTTTTATTATATAAAGTGGACATTACCTATACTATACAAATGGTCCAGAACAGCTTTCACATTTGGTTAGTTTATTACATATATCATCTTTTTCTAAACATTTTTCTCATGTTTTGAAATTTTGTGGGTAAACTTTAGCCCCTAAATTGTAAAAGATTAATGGCCTGATATAGATTTGACTTTAACATTAAGTCAATCATAGTTAATCCTATCTAATAATCTTGGTTCTAAAAAAGTTAATGTATGACTAAGTGGCCAAGTCTGTGAGAGAGAGAGAGAGAGAGAGAGAGAGAGAAGGGTGGTTTTGGTTTTATTACTTCTTAGATAAATAAAAGAGAAATTGATTATAAGAAAATAAAAAATAAGTAAAAAATTAAGGCACAAGACGGAAAAATGAAATAAATAAAATGAGAGCAAGTATTCCCTGAAAAGGTAGGAAATTTGAATCAGAAACGTTAATCTGTTGCAGCTGAGGTTTTTTTGTATTCTGGTTCTCTTATCTTGAGTCGCTTCACTTCTAAAGTCATCAACACGTACATATAGGCTTGCGAAAGGGAGAGGGGGTCCTCTAACATTCTGAAGATTCCTCAATGCCGACTGTGGGTTCTTCTGGAGGCTCTTCGTTACGAAGCCCTCAACATCTGATGTAACGTGAAGCAATCGAATGTTTTAAATATGTTTAAGTTGTCTCAGAGTCACACTTAGTAAAAGAATGAGGAACACGGATACCGAAGACTGCTCCTGCAGTCTGTGAATCATTTATTATTTTCTGAGAGGACCAATCTCATGGGTTGCTGACAATGAAGAAGATGAATATGAAACGACCATTTTAAAGTGAGAAATATGATGATCAAATACAGTGACACATACTTTCAAAGCGATTTCCATCTTAAAAATCCAGCTGGCTTCTAAAAAGTGACTAAGCTTCCACTAGATTCAGATGACCCTTCTTCCATTAGTCATATTTTTTTTCAAATATATATCAAGAAAAACAATTAATTGCAGCTTCTACAGCGTTACATTAAATAACCTTTGCATGTAGGCCCCTATCCTAGTAAATCAATTATGCGTGTTATCACAATTATTTGTCATACAAATAAACATATCTGTGTTCAGGTAAATAATCTAAAAGGTTATTTTCACTACCAATGAACGCCAACAGAAGAAGGTTTGCAGAAAGCAATGAAGACGGATAATAGAAGGTATGATAGTTATATCTGTGTTTAGTTTCGTCACTCCAACGCAACAACGACAAAAACTTTTTGTATTCTCACAAGACACTTTAGGTAATCCCCACTCCTATTCTTCCTTATTTTACTGTATAAATAACTTAGTCTTTCAATTAATGTTTAAAATCTCAAAAACAAATATCTTTTTTTTTTTAAACAACTAATTAAGCGGCCATAAACTTAAAAAAGCACGTTTCATGTAAACCCTCTCTCTCTCATATTCCCTAACTTATTATTACGCCTGTAATGCATTCTTATTGGACCGATTATTCTTCAGAATGAATTTAACCTTTGGTTTGCTTAAAATACTAGATGTCAAATTTTATTTAGACAAACTGGGCTGTAGAACGTTAACAGAACAATTCTCTCACACAGACACGCAAACGCGAGTATTTCAAGGTGAAATGCACGATGAAGCATCTAGTTTCTTCCCTTCTTTAGACCAATATCTATATATCTAATATGTATATATATGTGTATACATATATTTGTCTATATATATATATATATGTGTGTGTGTGTGTGTGTTTCGTATCTAATAATGCTAAGCAAAGTTAAGGGAATTGTTAGAAGGCTTGGGGTTGTAAGTGTGCAGAAACAGCGACCTGAATTCGCAATGCAATTCTCTTGGTTTGTAGTGTATATCAAAGATAGATTTGTTTTTCTCTTCATAAAAAATTTTAATTAGTTGTTTTTATAAAGATCATAATACAATAATGATATAATTCTGGAAAAACATTTTAAAACCCCTTTCGTGTTATTCTTAAATTGCTTCTCTTAATGATTTATCTGGAGCGAATAAAATAAAAAGAAGACGAACACTTTTATCATCTTGAATTATAATTGAATTAAAGTAAATTAGGATTTATAATTAATTATAAATTGAATTTCTTGGGAAGGAGAAATGATGCTGTCAAGGTTAGCGGAATTTCTTGAGATTTGTACTTGTTATTCAACGACAATCTGGTAGAAAAAGCTGCCCCGACTAAGTCAAAAGAGGCCAAGGCAGTTGAGGAATTCACAAAAGGATTCGTAGGCCTTTTTCTACTCCCTTGAGTCTGTAATTCAACAGAAAAGGAATATAAGGATAAGGACATTTATTTATGTATAGATTGCCAGGAATCTGCTTCTGTTCCTGAAACCGTCCTTAAGGCTTTAGATAAACATAAACTTTTCCATTGTAAATAAACTATATTCCCATAGAGACGCTCTAACAAGCCTTTTACATAACAAAGGAGTTAAATATTAAAAGGCCAAGCCAAATATGTTATGTTTAATTTAAGATGAAAATTGTGTAAATTGAGTGGTTAATTTGTCTTGTGAGAAGAAAAACCAGTCTACGAATAAATCACTTAGATAAATTAGCTGAAATTATCCTCAGGCTGGCTATGGATCAAGAATGGAGAACTTGTTATCCAAGTTACATTCTTAAATTTAAAAAAAAAAACTATTTATTTTTCATAAGCTTTTACTTATGAAAATAACAACTAACATTCAATTAATTGAGTAAAATATGGCTCATATCGGGCATATGCATCGTATTATATATAT
>KZ807742.1:152938-165737 GCA_000696205.2 Oncopeltus fasciatus | reverse complement strand
AAAATGCTGGAGATAATAATATGTTAATAAAAAATATCACACAGAAACTAAATAAGCAAAGCAGGTATCCAATGTTTTAATAGAGATAAGCATGAACAAAAAATAACACTAGTTGATCTCTTAAATCTTTAAATGAAAACGGAAAATAAATGATTATTTAAATTGGCTGAATACAGAAATGAAATTAGTGCTATTTGACTTATACGTTTAATGTGTATATAAACTTTGATATTGAGAAATCATGAAATCAATAAGATTTTAAAGAGAGCAATGATGAATTGGTTCAATGGATCACTAACTTCCATATACATTTCATATTTAGGCCTAGATTGAGTGCTATTTGAGGTAGACTTGTAGCTTCTTGTATTTGTATAATTTGTTAAATGGTGTCCGGATAGTTTGGACATGGAGGGAATCTAGACCATATATAAAACAGCTGTCTATTAAAAGTTCCTTAAGGAGGTATGTGTTCTTTGTGTCCTGAACGGTTATCCGTCATCCTTTGATCAAGTGGACACTAATTCTCTCTCAATGCTTGTAGGTCGAGTGGAAAGGTAACCGCTATTTATGGTTGGCACACCCCTCTTAGAGGTCGCCTGATCCATAGTACTCGATTCTGAGTACCAGCGAAGTATAAGATCCATATCCATTCCAAAGAGGAACGTTGTCTGTCAAACCATTTAAGTAAAATCTTTACAATCTTCCCATTCACTAAAATTTTTCTTTTCAGAGTATACGAAATTAAAATGAATTCAGCACCTTACATTTTCCACGCTTCATATACCACCACTAAAAATGTCCATTCTCGTTGTTTACAGCCTTCCGAACTAGTCTGAAAAATATTTAATATTTTTAATGAGTAGACTAAGAAAATAACTTCCATTGACAGGATGAGAAAATTTAATGTAGTCCATTGGCCCAGCAATCTCTACAGCTAATTGATTTACAATGAGTCTTCAGTATATTTCTATTATAATTCATTACATATCATCTAAAATATAATAATAATATTTTTTTTTACATTTATATGCAACACCGTTGCCAGGAGGCAGGGTACAGCATATTAAGATACATAATACATCATCAGTATACAATTTGATTATAAATTCAAAAGGCGTTGGTGGGGCTTTGAATTTACCTTTTCACTCTCATCACCTCCCTTTTAACGCCTGCCGTAATTAATGAAATAGTTCTTATATTTTTAATGTTTCTGTCTGTATTTTAGACCTTCTTTTTGGTAAAAAGAATAGAACAAGACAACCAGAATTTCTTTCATTATAGTTTTTATTTGATTATAAAATTATTTTTCAGTAGATGTTTTTTTCTGTTGAAGTTCGGTCAAGGTTGGGCCAAATAATTTACTAATAATCTCTACGGTCCAAAACTCTCCATTTAAATAACTATTTGTACACTGAGTGAGTTTAATAGGCCGAGAAGGACATCCAGAGAAATTATTAAAGTAATTTAAATTATGTCAATGTAATATTTGTATTGCAGATTCCTGCAATTTTTAATGATAGGTTGCATTTATCCGATGCAGTATTTACAAATAGCATAAATGAATTTAAAACTTATATTTTTAATGAGACCACTTAATTTCCAATAGCATTTTAGGCCTAATATAATAAGCGACCGCCTGGCGAATAGGAAGGCGCCAAGTTCCAGAGGACGAAAGACTACAAGCCACTGATAAGGTCATACTTAGGGTTAATTAACCTACGCAACTGGAGTAATGGAATTCTAAACAAATTTTTTTTTTTAAATAATCATCCAGGAACATATTTCATTGATGATGTAACAAATAATTTAATGTTATCAGCATAAGCTTCACTACTTTTTATGTCTACACATTCTTTGTTTCTTTTTCTCCTCAGTTTAAAATATTAATTTGTTATTTTCTGATGTTTTATAAGTTTCTATATCTAGGCACATAAACTAATTAGGTAGTTACAGTCTTACTAATGGACGATACAATTGATACTACATATTACTACAATATTCCTTATGCTGGAAGTATGCTGAATTCCTTTCGTCCAGGACCTTACCTCCACCAGTTTCACACTTTTCCACAGTAAGAATCCATTTCACCCTAATCCATATGCTACATCCCTGTCGTCGAACTTCAATCCTTACAACTCTCCCCGACGAAGGTGGCCTCTTGGGCCTTGATGCTTAAATTTATTGGGAGTGGGGTCAATGGGCCCCTTCTCCCTACAATATGACATTTTATTTACTACTTTTCTTTGTTTATATATATATATATANTAATTAAAATAAAGTAATCATGACTGTATTATTATTTTGCATAAATATATGACCGAATTTGAATATAAATATAAACATATTGAAAATAAATATATACAAATTATTGGTGAAAGATGCGATGTGGGATATATATAAAAGAAAAATTATGCTGTTTTTTCTATGAATTAAATAATATAATTTCAAACTGAGTTAATAATATAACAATCTTAATTTATTATTAAATTCTCTAGAACTCATCATCCTAAAATATTAATTTGGCCTATTAATAACAATTAGCAGCTTCTAAAAGACTGCTTATGAGCTTGAAACGATTTAGGCTGGAGACAATCATTTTGAAGTGTCAAAAGATAAGATCAAATGTTGCTCCAATTATAATTCACTCATTAAGGGTTTATCGGCCTTTCATATTTAGCTCATGTACACTGCAATCTGCGGAAATTCAGCCAAAGATGATAAAATAATCTTCCACCACAAGAAGGAATTGGTAATACGAAAGTTCTTTGTTTGAGGAGCGGGCATTCGACTGCATTGAATAATTTTTTTTTTTTTTCAACTTTTATTTATTTATTACATTCTGTTAAATATTTTGTCATTTAATTTTGTCATTTGATTACAATGAAAATAAAAATGACATTCAATGTCAATCTCATGAGTAGAGAAGATGACCAATGACACAACTCCCAAATTATTTACAGACAATGTCCTCAGGAGGTCACGGGGCCGTCTCCGTTTGAGGCGCCGGGGAGGGTTGTAGGGGTTGGAGTTGGAAGACAGGGTTTGTGCTAGTTGATTAGGATGGAATGGCAGTTTACTGCGGAAAAGGTTGAAGCGGGAAGCAATGAGGTTTGAACAAAAGGGATATTAAGATCGTGGATAAATAAAAGTTGTGAAAAGCTTAAAAGTAATAAGTATTTATAAAATGGTAATTAGAAATCTTTTAAAGAATATTTTAGTAAACAATATCAAAATTGGTAACAGTAAAAGAGAAGTAAATATTGGATGAATGAGAGTTTCCACGTGGAGTTAAGAGTAATTGAATAGGGTTTTGAGCACAGATAGATCTGATAAAGAAACTATATTGAAGATTAAAAACAAATGAATACAAAAAAAAAAAAAACTTTTAAAACAAAATTTTAACAAAAAACATTTTAAATTTTTTTTATTTAGTCCAGAGATCAATGCGAAAAATTAAGAAATGGTCAATGAACAGATCTACAGATAAACAGAGGTTAAACAAAACTCATAAAAAGATGAACACCAGAAGAGAGAAGAACACCACCTTTTTTTTTATTTCTTTTTTTTTTTAACCAAATAGAAAAAGTCAAAAGTGTTTGGGAAATTAGCAAGATAAAATCAAGGGGCATGAAAGGAACTGTACATCTGGTATTCCCAAGTGGGTAATGAGTGTACATGAGAAACAATTGAAGGCGGGAATAGGAAAAATAACCCTGAATGCTTTGAAGAACTAGGTTGAGATACCGGCCAGATAAGCTGAAAGAAATATCGGAAACAAGTAGAGAAATACGAGTAGACAATATTTTATATATTTGAATATTTCATTCAACGTATTACAACTATCATTTCATTATATGGTAATTTTTCTTGAAATGAAATATAATTACAGAATTATAATTAACAAACTTAATTAATAAATAAAAAGAATTATAACTATCAAAAAATATTAATGAATTTATATTTAACACGATTGTTCAATCATAAATTTTGTATAAAATTTAGTAGTATATTTATTTTTAAATGGTTTAAAAAAATTTTAATTACCAATAATTTATCTTAGCAAGAGTTATTTGGAGTCACTACTGGTAAATTATGTAATTAATTAACTAAAATAAACTCAATTACTTTACATAAAAATTACCATATAAAATACATTATTTTTTATTTAGTTCTATATATTGGTGCATAATTTATTAATCTATACTAAATCAATGTTATTTCGACTTTTTTACTATTTTTAAAAAACTTCAAGTCAGCTTCAATGTAAAGCCATCGGCTTTGAAGGAAGGTTAACTATTAGATGTAACTTTATTACGCCATCTTTTAGTTTCCAAAAATATAATAACACATCATTATTATTATTTATGTATTAGCCTCTCTTGCAACCACTTAGGGAGAAAGAGGCTATTTACAGGTATTCTAAACACCCATGGCTCAGGACAAGCCTTTATTAATCGATAAAAGCTTGACCATGGTTGGAATTAAACCTGCAGCACCAGGAGTACAAGACCCGAACGGATCTCATGAGCTACCCTATTTTTGGCGTATTTTTATTACAGCTAAAAATATTTTAGTTAAATTCTTAATGTGATTCTCTCAAAGCCCACCGGCCAGCTGCCTTGTTCCCTGGACAGAACTAGTTCCTGCAAGTAGGGGTGTAGGTGTTCTATGAGAAGGGTGTACGCCTTCTCTCTCCGTACAGTTCGAGTGCCATCATTCTTGGCTTCCATCGCTTTCTTCAGGATTCCCCCATATCCCACTCTCAGGGTATGTCAAAAACCACATGAGCCTTTAAGCTTGGAAGTGTAAGGGGTGAGGTTTCGAACTCTTCTCATTACAAAACGTCTTCCTGGATAATTTTCATTGTTTGCTTGTGCAAACGGAATGTTACCTTTATTTAAAGTAACATAAAGTATTTATTTACAGTTCTTATTTCAGACAGAAGCATATGTTCAAAAAGCTAGAACAAAGATTTCTATGAGAATTCTTCCTAAGGTGATGGATTTAAGTTAAACTAAACGGTTTTGTCTTAATTTTCTTGTTCCTCGCGTTGAAAAGGTGCATTTAATCCTTAAAAGAAAATAAAGTTTGTATACTACCAGAGCCTTCTATCAGGAACATTTAGTTAATGTATACCCTCAAAGAAACTTCAATGCACTACTTATTGGAAGTGCAATAACTTCAAATAGCTTCTTAACCATAGTATAATTTTTCAGTATCCTTCCTGCCTAAATTTTAAAAAGTTACAATCCGCGTATTATCAATAAATAATTGTAATCTAGTACAAAATAGGCACGGGATATATCACTCATAATAAACAATAGGTTTCCAAAATACCATTTAATAGTTTTATTTACCAAACAGTTTAGATTAGTTTTGGAAATGCTTCAATTTAGTGTCTTCGATTCTTCACCAATAACTTCCACCATATAATTAAAATAAAGTAATCATGACTGTATTATTATTTTGCATAAATATATGACCGAATTTGAATATAAATATAAACATATTGAAAATAAATATATACAAATTATTGGTGAAAGATGCGATGTGGGAGTTCATATATTTCTTCATAATAGCATAATGAGATATGAATAGATAAAATTTTGTTTTAATTAAGATTATTAAGTTTAATTTAATGATTTGGAAATAATTTTTTTTTTTTTTGAATAGCTGAACTTTCTTAGTAAATAGAACAATGGAAAATATTTAATTAGTTATATAAACATAAAACCTACATATTTACTAATAAAACCCTACTTCCCCTTATACATTTTTGCAAATATTTAATATAAAATTTTGTAGCAAAAGTGAAAAGTGAAGTAGGAATGGTTACAAATAAATGACGAAAGACCATGACCGAAAAGAACCGGTTCCTGAGGTGAAAGACTGACGTGCATTAATTGGTACTTGGCGCTTATTTACCTCTTTAACTAAATAAATATTGCAGCCAGGACAAAAATATTCCCATTGTTATGTTATGTTTAAATTTACATATATTTATACATACAAATGAGATATCTAATTCAATTAACACACATAATTCACGACAGTAAGCAACTTTAGTCTCATTGAAGCAAGGACAGTTTAAGTATTTTCATGACCCGACTAGCTGATATATTATAAAAGAAAGCATACATAATATAAACCATCGATACAATCTTTCAAAAACAGCTTTCAGATATATAAAAATGTTTTTTAGATGAACATTTACAGTTTTGTTCATACAGAATAAAAAGTCTTAAAATTATATGATTTCAAACCGAATTTTATCTATTACTTTGATTGTGATACCAACTAGTATTTAAATCTTTAAATTTTAGCATTTTTTTATTGGGTTAATTGAAACATTTTTAACCGCTAAAGCACATTAATGATTTGAACAGAAGTTGAGGTTTTTCTAAGTAAAGTTTCTGTTTTCAGTTTTTTATTTCACTTACCAGCTAGATAAAACTCATAAATTATTCATCCATACTAATAATAAAATTGAAAAAAAAAAATCAACAGCATCTCTGGGGACGGTAATAATTTCTTTGAAAGATAAGTTAGATGAGAACAAGATATCACATATTTTGGAAAAAATTTGTCATTTAAAATAAATGAAAAGAACCATATAATCATTTTCAAATGGAGAGTTTTTTTTTTACCGTAGATTTTATTATTAGATGTGTTTTTTGTTGGAGTTCGGTCAAGGTAGACCAAAAAAAAATACAAATTTTAAAAAATGTGTATTTTTTAAATTATCTGCCAACGTTTCGGCTTACATTGTAAGCCATCTTCAGGGTTATCATGAGGGCGAGAGGGGACGTCCTGTCCCTAAGTACACATTTTCATGACTGAAGGGAACGGATTTTTGCATGCTGAATTCTTCTACATAGTTTACTACATTCATACTTTTGATATCACATTAAATTTAATTAAGGCAATTATATATTATAATATTGTTAATCATTTATTTTACTTTTACTTTTATTTGTATTCTTATGACATTGTATTTCAACAGCCCTGAAAATAGTAACATTGTAAGCCGAAACATTGGCAGAAAATTTAAAAAATACACATTTTAAAAATTTTTTTTTTTTTTTGGGTTTAACTTGACCGAACCCCAAGAAAGAAAAAACATCTAATGTCCATATAATCATAGTTTCTCATTTATTATATTATCCTCATAACTTTACTAAAATTAGAAAAATAGTTCTTATAATATTACTATCGCTTTGTTGTTTTTCTGTTCATATGTTAAAAATTATGTGTAAAATAAAATATGTTAAAAAATGCCTGTAGAGAACAGTAGTTAAATATTTTTATGTTTCTCTTGTAGTTATATATAAAATGTAATTCCTTTTTTCGAGTAAGAACATGATATAAATCTTAATTTTAATAAATTCATCACACATAAATATTCATGTTACTGCCAGACCATGAACACAAAGATATCCGGGAAAACAGGGAAAATCCCGTTAGTAGTCCTGTACTTTTCTCCCCAATTACTGCTGCATTCTTTAGAAAAATTTGAATTAAAATCTTTAATAAATCTTTTTTTTTTTTTGAGACATACTTGAATTTTTTGGATGAAAAACTCAGATAGTTAGAGTGATGCAGCATAAACTGTCTTTCAGGGGTTTTTTTTTAATGAAAAAAAAAAAAAAAAAAAAAAAAGTAAAAACAAACATTAAATGAAATTTACTGTTCGTACATTGTAAAAATTATTTTTCAAAAGTTGGTACCATCGTGAAGAGCTTTCCTAATGGGCAAACAAATTCTGTAGCCGCTTAATGCATTTAAAAATTAAAGAGATCATTAGTCTATTGTTACTGTAAAATATTATTGATATGATTATGCTAATACTGTGATAGGATATTATAGATTTTGTTGAGGAAAATGAAATAAATTTTATGGGGAAGATAAGGAAGCTGAAAGAGATCGCGCCCCCAAATGTATTTGGTCGGCTATCGGCTAGGCAATTGTCGCCGGTCACCTTGACTGATACGTCCTCCCTACAACGCACCTCTTCCTCTTTAACAGACCCCTCGAGACGCCTCTCTTGCCCTTCCTACCTGAGGAGTTCTTCCCAGTCAGGAGTCATCTGACAGCTTCGTTTGTACGAAAATGTTATCTCTGTGTCGCAGTCAAGGCAAGAGTTGTGCTGCAAGGAAAAGTGTAGCTGGCTTTCAATAGCTATTAACGATAGACAGAAAACCGTGATAAAAAAATTGTATTCAAATCTACGACTTTTTTTATTTATTTATTAAGTGTTAGCCTTCCATTCAACCACTTAGGGTCATGGAGGAAGGGGCTATCTACAGGTTGCCACCCCATTTTAAACACCCATGGCTCAGGACAAGCTTCAATATTATAATTTATTTGACCTGTGGATGACCCATGTCAGATTCATGACGTCAATGTAATTATCCAATCTCGTGCAGAAATGGTAGTAGGGTTTCGGGCAAGGAAAAATAAAATTACACTGGAATAATGTGTATAATTTTATTTTTGTAAGATGACGTTACGGCTCTTCAAATATTGACAAACTCATTTATATGTATATATATATGTCATCGTCAAAAAATACATCCTTATTGAAAAAGGCGCCAAGTAAATCGTAATACTGATGATTTCAATAGGGAATAGTAGGTTCGATTTAAGATTTTAAAGAAACTTTTCTGTTACTGTGGATGACCCATGTCAGATTCATGACGGACATTGAATCAAGTAATCTTTAGAATATTTATGGTAAATGAATGTCGAGGAAAAATTTTAAGATTGTGTATAAGAATATTATAATTTAGATTGACCTGGGCGGGATTTGAACCCGCGGCGTCAGGATTGTGTGACCCGTACGGATCCCCTGAGCTAGCCTGGCGCCCTAAACCTATGACTTTATTGGTGTTTTATGGTGAATTTTGTTTCATTTGAAAAATTTTGTTATAAATACTAATTTTGTTTTATGTCGTATGCATAGAATGACATAAATAATTTATTTAATTTGTCATTTCTTCTTCTCAATCAAACACAAGCATATGTCACTTATATATAAGAGAGTTTCATTTTTGTTTAAACTATTCCGTAAAACTAATAATACCGAGAATATCAATTGTTTTTTCACCCCCTTCCGCCATCCGACGCTCTCCCTTTTTCTCATTCCAACCAGAAATTAAATCATTTCATAGTGGTTTGCTATCGAAATCACTAATACCAAATTTGGTTCGTACATTTTAATATTAAGGAGAGTCGCACAACCTCCTAAAGCACAGTCTTAAAATTTTTCCTCGACATTCATTTACCATAAAAATTCTAAAGATTACTTGATTCAATGTCCGTCATGAATCTGACATGGGTCCTCCACAGTAACAGAAAAGTTTCTTTAAAATCTTAAACCAAACCAACTATTCCCTATTGAAATCATCAGTATTACGATTTACTTGGCGTCTTTTTCAATAAGGATGTATTTTTTGACGATGACATATATATATACATATAAATGAGTTTGTCAATATTTGAAGAGCCGTAACGTCATCTTACAAAAATAAAATTATACACATTATTCCAGTGTAATTTTATTTTTCCTTGCCCGAAACCCTACTACCATTTCTGCACGAGATTGGATAATTACATTGACGTCATGAATCTGACATGGGTCATCCACAGGTCAAATAAATTATAATATTGAAGCTTGTCCTGAGCCATGGGTGTTTAAAATGGGGTGGCAACCTGTAGATAGCCCCTTCCTCCATGACCCTAAGTGGTTGAATGGAAGGCTAACACTTAATAAATAAATAAAAANAATATTAATAAAATATGTTTTTTATAAAGTTTTGGCCAAAAACACATTCTATAGAAGATATTTTAGTATTAAACTAAGAACATTGAGCGCTTTCCTACTCTTCCATTCTGAACTGATTTGGGATAGCTTAGAGATCTTCCATTAAACATATTTATTTTATTTTATTATTTAACTGGTTATTCTCCAGTTTAACATATTATTGTCTTCTCCAGTTTGTAATAAGTTATTAGTTTTTTTTTCTCTCTTCCTCTAATCGTAAATCCGTATCTGATGAAATGAGAAATCTTTTCAACTTATGCAGCTCCCAGACTTTTGGTTCTGAAGTAAAACAAGTATTATTAAAATGTTGTTAATGCATTAATTTTGCATTATAAAGGTTTCTTGATTTAAGGGCAACTTTTTTCCAACTGGATTTTTTTATATTTTACCTAATGCTTGTCTAAAGAATGTGTATATATATGGATATATATCCAACTCCAATAGATTAAAATATTCAGTTTTGTGACGTTGTTAAATAATGTTTTCTCGCTTCGGTTCTTGCATATTTTTTATTGCTTTCCTCAGCGGCTTACAAGTATAGAATATGAAATACTTTTTTTTTTATTTTTTTTTTTTACGTAAAGCAAGTAATAAATAAGTCCCTGCCGTAGATGGGTACCTCGATGCAAATAGCCACTTTTGTTGAAGCACTCCCTGCAAGTATAATTCTCATGCAAACATTCAAGAAAAGAAAAAAAAAAAGTTCACCCACAGATATAAAACGTGAACTGAGTGGCAATTATTTATAATTTCAACTTAGTAAATATAATTTTTTCTTAAACAAAAAGAAAAAAAAAAAGTTCAATTCTATATTAAAATTTAGGTAATGAGGAATAATTTCATTCTATATATCTTAATTCCACTAAATGACGTCTGAACTCATTAATTTATTATTAAATTTTGGTTATTGAATTTCATTGACAAAAAATAAGCATTTATTTATTTTAGTCGCAATTTAGCACGATTTGTTTCGTTTATATGATTTTGTTTCATTTCTTTTGAATTAATTGCTTCATCCTTTTATGAACAACTCAGGTCAGTTGTTTCGATTAAATGGTTTTTCATTTACTTTAAAAATGGTGCAATTTAATGAATGATTTAATAACCTCTAGGTTCAAGTATCTTCTTTAGGTTCATTCATCTTTCATACACAAATTTTTTGCAGAAGATTGCGAATAATTTTTGATCATCAGATTAAAATTAAATTTCTTTATAAATTAGAAAAATTATGAGCTAAAAATGTCTACTGTGAGAGTGGCTACTTGTTTGTCATCGAAACTATCTACGATATTCAAATATCGATGAGTGTGGTATTCAACATTCAATTTATGAGTATAAATTTTCGGGGAGACTATTCAGAGATTCTCTTTTCACAAATCTCGTTCTTAGGACCGGTTGTAACTTATAATTTTGGTGATGAGTGAGTTAAACCGGATACTTTGATGTGTACTCATTGACAACAGCTTGTTATTTACTATTATTTTTTTGCTGCTCCATAAACTAGTTAATTTTACTTAATGTTTAAAATTTTGAAAACTATAATAAAGAGAAGTAGATGTAGAAAGGGGAGAAAAGCAAGCTGCGTTGCTTCAATTAAAAATACAAAGAGTTTGCTTAAATTTAGCTTAGTATACTACTCTGCGCTAAGATCTTATTGAGTAAAGAGTTCGGAATTTTATTTTTTTAAATGAAAAATTTATGATAAAAATTTTAATGGTAATATATATGAATTAAATTATTGGTCATTTTAATATAAAACTAATAACAATAATGCATATCTTATAACCTGCATACCTATTTTATGCTTACCCCCTACATGAAAAGTCTTTAAAAATAAAATATCGGTCTTTTATGCTCTGTTTAATTATTTTGTAAATTTGAGAACAAAATGGCTATCCTTGGCGACATATATATTTTCCTTGGGGGGAGTTCAATTGTCTTTAAAACAATAGTTACAGTTTAGACTAGTAATGAGATTTCAAAGCCTGATTGCATTGAAATTAGCTATAAAATTCTGTAACTATCACTTGCATTCGGAAAAGAAAAAAATTTTGTGACAATTATCTATTTCCTTTACAATAAATTTTAAGTGAATAAATTTTATATCCCAAAACAAATTATTTCTAATCGGAACTGTATTGGAGAATAACTTTTGTTCTTAATTAAAAATTGAAAACAGTAAAGGGGGCTAAGATTGTGAAAAATGCAAAGCTGAGAGAAAGGATTGTCTGACCACTGTTTGCGGCAGAGCGTACTGACCTGGAGTCCGGAGGAAGGCGGTCTGCAGACTGAGCCCACAGCTGAAGCGTTCGGCCCCCTCCTGCACACGGAGCGGGAGGGAGACCAATCCCTGGAACTTCTACTTCTTCCAGCCACGACCTATCTTGTCAAATCCGTGGAAAAGGATCCCAGAGACTTATTTCCCATGACAGCTTTAGGTCCATTCATCGTAAAGATATTGAAATAAGTATTTTATGAATATTTTCAGCCTTTGTTGTTCACTATGTAAGATGTATTTTAAGGAAGTTGTCTAGGAATGAAATTCTGAGAGTTGAACGGGCTCTCTTGCTTTTAAAATATAAAACGCAAGTTCTGTATTTATATATTTCATCGAAAGTCATCGAACGAATACATTGAGTAGGAGAGGGACTTTAGAAATAGATTATAATTGAGGTTTCTTATTTTAATTAGGAAAATAGCTTATCAAAGATCAACTTTCTAACGTTTATGTTCAATGACATTTATACGAAAAAAGGGTAATTACTTATATAATTTTCATCTAAGAATGTAACAGCGGTGGATGAGTCCTCATTCCCAGCTAGTCTAGAGTAAAACTTAGTTGTTCTACATATCATGATGATAATTGTGATAAAGTAATCCCACATTTCATTGTAATTTGAACTATTTGGATTATCAATAACCACCTTTAACGAATCATGTTAAATATAATTAGATTATGAAGCTTTATATATATAT
>KZ807742.1:134034-152891 GCA_000696205.2 Oncopeltus fasciatus | reverse complement strand
TATATATATATGCTCAAAGTTAGCATTTTTTTTATGGAACTACTATTGACAAATAGCTACGTCTGAAATAAATATTTTCTCGACTTTCTTCCTTTTGTTAATTTCAACTATTTATTTATTATTCAAAATATATTTGGACTTTTTTCACTAAAAAGGAAAATTATTATCAAAATGAGAGTTTTTTTGACCGTAGATATTATTATTAGATGATTTTAGTTGGGGTTCGGTCAAGGTAGATCCGAAAAAATACAAATTAGAAAAAAAAATGTATTTCTTTAAAAGATTATCTGCCAACGTTTCGGCTTACATTGTAAGCCATCTTCAGGGCTATCATGACGACGAGAGAGGACTTCCCGTCCCTAAGTTCACATTTCCATGAATGGGTTTGGATCTATTTGGATCTGTCTTGACCGAACCCCAACTAAAATCATCTAATAGGAAAATTATTATGTTTATATCAAGGAGAACAGCATGATCTCCTTGGGGGAAATGTACAAAAGTCAATTTATTATAAAACGTTTAAAATCCAACTTTTAGCCGCGTCCGAGTGGCGAAGGGACAGTGGGCGGACTTGGGCATTGTACTCTGGAGACCGGACACGACGAATAGTGGTCTGTCATTGGCGTGAGAAGTGACCAGTGCCTCTGCGTGCCCTAGTGCATCGAGTCTTCACCTCCCTAGGTCCCAACAGTCACAAGGGACAAAAAATAATAATGGCCATCTTAATGGGAGATGTGTACTAAAAAAAAAAAAAAAAATTAAAATACACCAATAATAAAATCTAGGGACCACCCAGTTGTCGACCATCGACCAATGATAGAAAAATAAAATTTCGTTACCTGTTTTATTGTTCCTCTTATTTACAAAATGAAAAAAAAAAAAGAAGTTAATAGTTTAAACTAAATGGCAAATTCTTATTTATTATATGTTTTCCACTAAATTTTCAATAAAACTCTGCCTTCATCCTGCTAATCTTTTCAAAACAATACTTCAGTGACACACCTCAAAAAAAAAAAAAAAAAAAAAAAAAAAATTAGCATTTTAAATTTATTTCAAAATCTTTCTCACATATTAACTTTTAATTATTGAAGTGGTGGTTTAATACTCGGTCAAAATATTTATAAGGGACTGCGATTTTTTTCAAAAAGTTGATTTTTTTTTTTAAATTTACTAACCTTTTTAAATTAAAGCAAAAAACGGCATTTGAGAATATTTACACGCATTCGACTGGTGTAATTGTTTTCGGCTGAAAATGGAAAGAAAAAATTAGGTTTAAAAGGAGAATAAATATAAAATTCATTATTGCTTTCTCCATGTCAGTTTATAAAAGTAAAGTGTAAAAAACTTAATAAATATTAAATGTAATTTTTTTTTTTAATTTGTGGTCTAGAAAATTTTTATGATGAGCCTATAATAAGATAGTTAGCAAAGTAACAAGGAACCCTCCTTTTAATTGCCACCCCCCCCCCCTTTCATTCGCTCTTCCTAGGCCTAGAAATAGTTTTATTTGCATGATTATCTTTTCTCCTCTTTGTCCTTTCCAGCTACTATAACAACTATTAATAACAACTACTATTATAAATAATAATAATAAATATGAGAAATTTTTCGCATCTTCTGTGCGATGACGTTTTGCAAGCGAAGCTTTCTTAATTAGGGACTCGTACGTCCCTTCAAGTAAACTGAGGAAAGACGAACAAGCCGAAAGAGTGAACGAGGCGTAAAATAGATGAACGAAGGATTACATATATCCATTCAATTAGTTACTCCCCTAAATCCTTCGCCACTCTGATGGATAATAATATAATGATGAAATACAGGAATACCAATAATGATAGTTACTTTAAACCAATTTCTAACATTTGTTAAGAGATCTATATAATAGCCTACGATAGGCCTCCATGCAGGATATTCCTGGCATATTTATCTGTTTTTGTACATAGGCCCTCGAAACTCCTTAGAGTTGGTTTGAACCGCACCCCCCCCCCCCTCCTCCTAATGGATGTGTTATCCCAAAGTATACATTCTTATTATGTATCTTATAATTTTTTATTAAATATCCACCGTCATTGATCTCATGATTCAGAAGGCTGAGAGATGGATTGACATGGCAGCCTAAAATGTGGTCACTACTTTCGGGCCTCTCATTAATTGTTTAAAATTTACGTGGGATAATAAACCACAACTAAATTAATATTTATTTCATTACTAGTATTAACCGAGGACTGGCCCGTTGTTATTAATTTCTGCAATGTGAGTTAGATTATTAAGGAATTAAACAATGCAACTACTGGGCTATTTAACAAATGTACTTAGTCGGAAATACAGGCTTCAGGATTAATAAACAAAATTTAGACACTAATAACTAGACGGAGCTTTTTCTTTAGGTTGTATAGTGAGAATTACTGTACTGAGAAATAACTTGTGTAATTTAGTGATTAAAATTAAGTACATTACGTAATTCTAAGAAGAGATAACTTAAGAAATTATTTATCATAAGTAATTTATAAGATTTGAACTAGTTTTTTTTTTTTTTGTTTTAGCTCCTGCGACTGTTAAATGATTTTTTACCTCAAGCAAGTGAAATAAATGAAGCAGTGACTGACTGGTCAATGATGAGGACCCTGGATGATGCAGGATGCAGGATGAGGTAAGGTAATGCTGGGTGAAGATTATATGAGTAGCATTCTAGTGCAAAAAATGAGTGATAGCTGCCAGTCTTCTACTTCACAGAAAATGAACACATGTGATAGTCGGTGAGTTGAATTGTACAGTCACCACAAAAGAATTCAACATCATTTTGCCAAGAACTGGGGATATGAGTTTAACCTTATCAAATTTTCTAAAATTTTGGCAAAGTTATAGCCATATTTTTATTAATTAATAAAAGCATATCAATGCAATTGAAATCAAAGTTAAAAAGGGTTTTTATTCAAGGAAAAATTTATTTCTAGGCAAAGTTTCCCCAATGATATAAATAAATACACCATATTAAAATGGCTTTGTTTGATTAATTAGAAGTCAACTTTTGGTTCACTACAGAGTGCCATCGCTTCAGTGCGAAGCCGTTTCAACCCCCTGTTAATTAGGGGTTACCCAGGGGTAATGGTTACAGAAGCCATAGATAGAAATAGTAAATCATTACCTGCATTACATTTTAGAAGTCTCTATCTCTTGGAGAGTCCTTCCATAATCATCAAAAAATTGTGTTAGCTTTCATTGTCAGACAAAACTTTGGCTTCAAATAATTTTTAAAAACAAGATCAATCTAATTAATTATATTTCTTATTACATTTTTTTTTCTAGTCGAAAATCGACATTAATAACCGAATATTGTGATTTTTTCGTACTTATTATACAAAATATATTTAAAATGAGTTCAAAATAAATTTTGTTTAAAAGGAAATACAATTTTCTTCTTTTACATTCACTAAAATACTTCAAATTTGTATAAATTAAATATTTAAACATTTTAATAGAGGTTATGGAGTCTATTCACAAATTATATCTTTTCACAAGTCTGCATTTGGGGCCTGTGTCCTGAAATTGATAAAAATAAAAATTACTTTCAATATGTATTGTCACATAAAAAGAGGTTTTTTTTTTCAAAATACAAAGTTACTTTAAGTGAATTAGTAATAAAAATTATAAATGTAAAAATGTTACATATTTCACACATAAAGCTTTGTAGGTTTTTCATAATTTTTGTAAATAATTAAAATATTAATAATTTTTCAATTTTATCATCCTCTAAATGCCGCCACTTCCACGCCTGATTTCAAGCAATAATGATATAATCAATCTTAAAATTTGAATATTAGAGTGCAAATATTTATATATACATAGTACACACCCAAACACACACACACACATATTTAAACTACCCATATACTTCTCCTAAGTAGGATTGGCAAAGAATATGAAAATGTAATAAGCCTTCATTTCTTTAAAGAAAATTTGACTAAGATCTCCAAATATAGTCAGGTTATATTTATTTTCTTTAATATGCATCAGTTATCAGGGATTTAGGCCTGGAGTTAAATGTTTCAATGAGCAATGCTATTGTACTGTGTAATGGTGAGATAAACAGCACAGACTTGAAACTGGGAACTGAAAATTTAATACAATTTGTAAATGTCTTTGAGAACATAAAATGCCTTTGATGCTGTTTTTCAGACAAATTAGTGGTTAATGTAATAAATGTTAAAATGTAATAGAAACTCACTAAGCTGGTGACCTCTAATCACCTCAAGTCTTAACAAAAGTTAAATATTATAGATCAATACTCATTTCCATTAGTAGTTATATTGTCCAATCATCTTTATAATTTGCCATTCCTTAAACGTATGCCACAAATGCTTTAAGGTGATAACATCATAAGGTGAAGAGTGACAGTTATGCTAGACCTCTCAGAAAATACTTTGAATGCTATGATGAATTCACTGAGAAGATGTAGGGGCCTGGAAATCTTACAAATGGGAAACTCCATTATAATGCTAGTAAGAGACTAATAAGCTTGCTGGGGTGAATGATCAATTATTTCAGTCAGTATAAGTCCAAGTCTGCCAAAAATATCCATCAGTACTTACCGAAAAGTTCATTTAATGATTAGAGCTTCTGTAAATGAAAATGCATTGGTGTACACCAAGGATAGCACTCAAATAAATTCATGTGGACAGAATTTGATTAAGAGCATCTTAGTAGATCAATGCAGTGAATTTAAATATAAACTATGCACCTTTTCTGGGTTGTAACTGGTGCAAGTTTGGGCAAGGGAGATCGGAACCCTGTCACATTTTGTTAGTAGCAGTCTTTCAACATGCTCCTTATCACTCACAGCCATCAGTTAAGCAAATTCTTGATAAAAAAGGAGACATTCTTTACCTTGAGGTTCACTGTGCATTGACAGAAGTGTAATATATGCTGGCATAGTCACTTTTCCGGAGGGCTCTCGAAAAGCAATACTAGACCCAACAGCGTTGTATGTGGTGAACATAAACTAATTTTGCACAGTATAAGGTATTTTACTAATTATAATTTATTAATGAAAATTTAGATTTTTGAATTTTAAACCATTGATTTTATTTATTGAACTTATATATTTTTTCTATGTCTTATGTTTTGTTACATTTTTTTTCTTATTAATGTTTCACACAGTCACACTTGTTTCAGCTTGTATAGGCATTATAAATATCCTTTGCTATGAAATGGTCTGGCTAAGGTTGATTGCATAGTCGTGAGTAAAAATCATTGCTGGTCAGAGCAACTTTCGTTCGTTTTATGAAATAAATATTTTCTATACAAATATTTTATTTGGTTGTGGTATTTTATCCCACATAAATTTTTACGTGTCCTGGTAGCATAACTGGTAAATGCACCGGCCGGGATAGCAGGAGATCCAGGTTCGATTCCTGGCTGGGACAGATAGATTTTTTTATTCTATTCCCTCTCATTAATTGTTTAAATGTTTTCTACTTCATCTATTGGCCTCAGTCTGCTGTCAGTGATTTTTTATTGGTGGCCTGACTTAGTAATAATTTTTTTTGGGGGGGGATTTGGATTTACTTTTTTGTAAGCCAAATCAGGCTCCCTCTGCACAAAATTTACTGTGCAAACTATTATAAAAGATTATTTAGTATTTTTGTTTAAATAGAATTTTAAATTAATTTTTGTTTTATAAGATATAAATATTGTTCCATTAAAGGCTACTGATTATATAATAAGTACCTAAAGTTAAAGGATTTTAAAGGGTTCTGAGGAAGTAATACTAGCTGTAATAAGCAAATAGTGCATATACCCTAGATTATTTAGTTTTCAATCTTTCATTATTATCACTTACTTGCAACAGTTTGTTGAATCCAATCAAAATAAGCATACACATCAATATTAACTGCAGGATCTTCGGAGGCACAATCCTTTCCATAGGACACTAGCGCGACCTGAACATACCGGCCCATTTCTTCATCATGATAGACAAGTGGCCCACCAGAATCACCCTTAAAATATTACAGGGTAATTAATATAAAACAATATAATACCTTCTTCATATAACTACAGTGCTTTTTGGTATCTATCCATTTTAAAAATATAATTATTCATCTACATTCAAAAAGTTTCAATTTAGGATTCAGATTAGCTTTCACTCAAAAGTTGTGGATGTGTGAAGGTGTTGAGTAGAGTTGTCAAAAACCAAAATGATTATCAGAAAAATATTCTAAAAAGTTTCATGTCGTGTCATGGTACCAACATGAATAAATTTATATCACTACAGGAAATCTGCTTAAAATAATCTGGATGTGCATTAATTTTTTATTAACTGATCCAAAGTTACCTAAAAATATTTTTATTTTAAAATAATCTACAGCAAAATAAGTTTCATAAGGCATAGATTTAGTTATTCAAAATACGTTCAGACTTAATCTGGATATTTAAATATTCAGAACAACCATCAAAATTTGTCATTAACCACTAATCTCTGCGCTTCAAATGTCTCATTTTAGGCTTTCAAACAAATTATAAATCTTCAAATATATAATTAACTTTTACTATAATATTTTTAGCTATGAAACGTATTTGAAAAAAATAAATAATTAATACAATTCCTAAATTGAAACTCTTTAAACTCAGATGATAAATATTATTTTAAAATTAATTTACTCTTTTTGTAAATAAAGAAAGTATTCTGAAAATAATTATCTGCTTATGGAAATATAATAAGAAAATGTAAACAAATATTTTATCATAAATTCAGCTATATTTTACCTGGCAAGAATCCTTCTTATCTGCAAATGTACAGATCTGTTTAGGATTTCGAAGATCAATAAAATTAGAATATTTTGTAGAACATCTCCTCAAATCAACAACTTGTAGGTTAACTTGTTGAAGAACTGGTGAAAACTGACCATTAGTACTCACTTTACCCCATCCTTCAAAATTAATGAATTAATTTTATTTTACAAATTGCAAATTATTATAAAATTCAATAGGATTAAAAAAATCGTTCTTACCAAGAACTTTTATAAACTTATTTAGGAGCTCATATTTCTCAGAAGGAAGGCAGACAGGTCCTACAACCTGATTGAATGTAATGTCACGTGCAAGTACCAGGATGGCTATATCATTAGTCATCTCATCATTGTTGTAATTTTCATGCATTATAATCTGCTGGACATCAATAGTTTGGGTTGCATTGGTTTCATGAGCTGCACAAAAAAGAAAAGAATGCCACTAATCATGTCAAAATATATCTTTTACATATTTCAATATTCATTGTTCTATAACATTATTCAATACATGTTATTGAAACAACTTGAATTTGAATGATATATTTCAGGTACAGACAATAGAGATGCAAAGAAAACTATCAAAAATTAATATACATAAATGTAGACTCTCACATTTTTATCAGGCAATCAGCAATCCTGCTGAGATTGTATATTCATCTTGAAACTATGCTTTTTTAAATTTTATAATGATGTAGTAGCTATAATTGCAGCTTATTGCAACTAGTTTAAAATTTTTACCCTCTTAGAATTATTTGTTGAACTTAATATGAAATAAGGTACTTAGCAGAGACAAACTCAATTTAAATTTAATTTTTTTTTAATTGTTCTAAAAAAAAAAATTTTTTTCACAAGAAGAAGCTCTATACTCAGAAGAAACAACTTTAAATACATTTAAATCCACAAATTCTTTTAAAAAATAAATTCTATTAAACTACTTAACCCCGGACAAAGTTCTGTAGAACAGAGAATCGAGATCTTGTTGCTATAGAGATTGGAGTGCTGGAAAGAGCACTTGCAAGTTGTTCTCTGTGCGAACGAAAAGCAAGAACCATAAGACAAGATGACTGCTAGTTGTGCGGGACAAGAGTGCAACCGCACAGGACTAAGAGACATGGTGGAAGCTGATCCATAATTATCAATGTGTTGCTAATGTAAGCTTTTATATAATTTTACTACAGAAGATTAGAAAAGGCTTATTAAGAACCAGATATAACATATGGCTATTACAATTTATGTAAAGTCAAAATAGTATATGGGGATAACCTAAATGTCAGTTCAATGAAACTAATAATAGCTCTTCTAGAGAAAGAGTTCATTTCGTTTCTTCATACATTTTTGCAAAATTACTTAGTGATTATCTCAGGAGAATATCACACCCTTAGGAGTATCTTTATATTTAGCTAGCTACCACTGAATAATTAAAATAAATATAAGCTTGATTAGACCTCCTGAATAGGAGAGTAGTATTACCATGAACCAGGGCCCCTGGGCTTAATCCATAGTTGGACCATTCAACTGATTTCCTCAAAAATGTTTTTGTAATGACTTTTTAGCCATTCATGATTGCTTAAGTCATGTAGGTCTTTCTAATGAGGCTTTTTTGAAAATAATATAAAATCATTGATTATTCATTAATCATAAATATGCTTCAACTTTTAGGGAAATTATTATTAATCATTGTATTTTCTTGAAAAATAAATCTGTTAAAAAAATGATCATGTTTGCAGTTATAATAAAATATTAAGCTGAAATTTAGGCAAATTTTAATTAAGAAAGATAAAAGAATATTCAGTGAGAAGTGGTCCATGTCATTATTTATTTCATTCTACAAGAGAATATCAATCATATCACTTCTATCAAATTTGAACCTGTTGACTATGATTTTAGTGTTTTGATTTTAAGTAACTATCGGCAAAAAAATGTGTAAAAATTAATATAGGAACTGACTGGCTTTTTGTATTTATTTCTTCTAAATTATATCAATCTTAACAGTATTATACCATGCTAAAATTTTCTACTTGTAAAAAAAATGCATAGAAATACTTACAGATCCTTACATCATGATCTCCTACAACAACTTGCATTCTTCTATTTGTAATGCCATAAGTACAGTGAGCGGCTGTCAGGATATGCCTTCTTGTAATCACGCTGCCACCACAAAAACCACTAGCATCATTTGCAAATTTTATGTAAACTGGGAAGATATATTCATTAATATTTGTTTCTTTCCCACCAACAATTCTTTTCTGGAAAATAAATTAATTCTTTAATTTCCCTGTAAAGTATTACAATTAGCTTGGTTCTTTTAAAGAAATTTCCAAAATCCTCTCATCTTATTTAAATAAAGTAATCTACTTTCTGCTGGGTTGAATTTAATGATGGAAAACAAAATTAGATTAATTACAAATAAACAATAATGACATTTTTATTCTAGAATNCTGACTTAGTAATAATTTTTTTTGGGGGGGGATTTGGATTTACTTTTTTGTAAGCCAAATCAGGCTCCCTCTGCACAAAATTTACTGTGCAAACTATTATAAAAGATTATTTAGTATTTTTGTTTCCATACATGCATTAAATATCTAAATGAATTTAGTTTATATATTTCTCTGTACTGTCAATATCTAAATAAATTTCACTAGTAGGAAAAATAGGTTATAATTCTATTAAACTATAAAAATCAAGTAAATTAGTAAAATTTTCAATAATATGCATAGATTTAAAAATAATACTGTTATTATTGCTTAATTAAATGTAAACACTTCAGATTCATATAATTAATTCATATAATTTATTGTGGCCAATGGCTAACATTACTTTCATACAAAATATTTTATCAATATTAATTTTAACTTTTGTGTTTTTTTAAATTATCTAACATCTAACAATAAAACAATGATTGATATTGTTAAATATATTTCTTATTTAATTATAAATTCTTATTTATTATTAAGGGGAGGTCAAAAAGTTCTAGGCCTGACCAAGAAAGGAATGGAATCAAACCATAAAATATATATTATTTTTCAATATAATGTTCTTTATTACCAATATATTTATTACAATTATTCATCAATTTTTCTAAAGCCTCGAAATAATCATATTCTTTTTTGGAATCTAGTGAGCATCAATAGCCTCTTTGAGTTGCTCTTCAGCCATCCTCTAAGGTCCTTCTTTAGAATTGGGGGTTAGATTTTAAGCTTCCAGGAAGCAGTCATTGGGGGTTAGATCTGTGCTGTAAGGAGATTGTTTGATTAAATCAAAGCCTGTGGTGTCAATCTTGGCCATTACTTTACGAGTGATGTGCAAGTGGCAATACAATAGCAAGTGCTAATTGATGAAATTAAAGGTATTATAAGTACTAGACAAGAAATGGCAGGATTATGAAAATTTCTGTGAGTATAACTACAGATAATGAACATGATAAGGCGTAACTCTTACTTTAATCCCCTCCTTCATAAATAAGCAGAGAACTTTTTTACCGCCCCTTATGTTTGTTCCAACCATTATGAGATTATTTTCAAATCAATCCACAAGCTTGCTTATTAAAATATTACCATTCCAAAATTAGTTTCGAACCTATGTTAAAACTACAATTATTTAAAATTAATATGCCAGCAATAACAGAACATGTAGCTCCTGGGTGAGGTAGAAAATGCTTTCAAAGACATTATTTTCGTAAAACTCCTGTAATTAATAATAACTTCAAAAATTTTTAGTTTATGAATTATATTATTATTAGAATAATAGCCTTATTTTCCAAAATTTAAAAAGTCATACTCTAGATATGTCAGGAATCATTGATATGCCATTAATCCAAAAACTTCATGTGCTGCTTGTGGTGTCAACACTACAGTTCGATATATAATCTTTGTATGCCCGACATATTCCATAACCAGAGCTAAACACTCTGTTTCCCGAGAATTGAAATATTCTTTGGGAAATGACGAAGTTAATACAGCCAGAGTAATGAATTTCATAAGGGAGATAATGCCTATCTCAAGCATATATGAATTTATTTTTTCTAATTTTCTTTCTGATGATTTGATTTTTTTGGTGACTCGGACACTAGGGCCTTAGTAGCTGCAGTCGTCTGGAATCCCTCATCCTCCTCCTCCTTCATGTGCAGGATGAATTGTCGGTAAAAATCTATAAATTATTGGTTGGTTGTAATTATAATAGATAAGATTCTACATTGTTATTATTAGCAGTACTATTCCTCAAAATAAAAAGATAAGTTCAGACTTTTTAATTATACCAGATGATAAGCTGTATTAAAACAGTATATTAAGAAGATGTGTCATCAGCATAAAAAATGTAAAAAGTACTAATTGTGGGTCATTAATTTTGAATTTGGCAGGCAAGCTATAACTCGTGAGCTATCTATCACCCCTGGTATTACTAAATTGCTTTTTTATTTACCTTGTTGGCCCAACCACAAGGGCATGATGGCTGCTTGGAACCATTTCCTTGTCCATGTTCTTTTGAATCAGGTTCATCGAGGTCGTCAAGAAGGTTGTTCACTCTTACTCTGGCAATACAGCGGAACCTTCCTACTCCAAACCAACCAGATCTGAACTGAACAAACATCTTGTTCCTGACAGACTCCCGCTGATACTGAGCCACCACGCTGCATAGATTTACTTGGGTTAACCCATCCCAAAATGTCACTGATCCTTCTGAACATCCTGTCCTCTGAAAATAATAATCAGTAGATAGTAATACAATAAAACATAAAAATTCTGAAACAAAGTTTTACGGTTTTCAGACAAAGGTATACATACCTAATAAATCATAATTAAAATAAAATTTATTTAGAATTTTACACACCCATACCCATAGGCACTATATGAGTGTGTCTAAATGTAAGCACTTTATATAATCAGTTACTATCACTTTGATTATAAATTACTATAATACTAATAATGATGAGTAACTTAATTTTTTTAAAGAAAAAAAAAAGTAATGTGATAAAAGCTGAGCTTTCCAACTTGGTTGATCTTGTTAAGCCATTGATGCTCTATATGGAGATATAATGGATCACTAGATCAGATTCTTTTAACTGGTGAGTATCTTTAGTCTTCAGTTGTTAGGTTTTTGTTTATTAAGCATTAATGAGAGCTGAGAATTTTTGAAATTAGTTTGTATTTTATCACTTCAGCATCCTTTTCTAATTTATTTTTCTTTTCTTGGTAGGAATCAGATCTAATGGTTTGATGAAAGGAAACATTATTACCTATTAGATAATATATGAAAAATAATGATTATTGAGTATAAAATTATTTGTTATATCATCTGAAGATCAATATATTAGGAATTTTTATCAGTTCAGGATTAATGGAAAAAAAAAATTAAAGTGCTTAACCCACTTGTAAAGTATAACTTGTTAAGTTGCTAAGTATAAGTTCTTGATTTTAACTTGTGAAATATAAGTTGTTAATTAATAGAGAATTTGTTGGTTGATCAAAAAATACAATTTAAAAAAATGTATTTTTTGTTATCTGCCGATGTTTGAGGGACAATACCGGGAAAATTAGGTAGGAATTATTTTAGATAATTAGCCTAGAGACACTTTATATTGTATCTAGGAGACAGTTGGATGTATTGAGGACAGATAGTTTTCAGAATGTTGAAAATGTTTAAATAAGATGGAGAAATTTGTCCTATGTCAGTTCTGTCGTTAATTGGATTGTGCTGTAAGTTTATGTGAACAGTTTCATATAATAAGCATTTACATTCATAGGGTTCTGTTGAATGAATAGTAATGTTCACATATGTTTCCACAGTCTCTAGGAATATTCAAAAATACTTCTTTCAGGCTTGACCTTGTAGTATAATTACTTTTTGATGTGCTAAAGTTGTTAAAAAGTAACTTTACTAAATGGTCAAGCCTGGAAGAAGTATTTATGAAGAATAGTAATGTTTTCAAAGCCAAATTGTGTCCATCGTGAATGATGTGTTTTGTGAGGACGTTTTTATTTGTTTTTTGTTAATGCCATTTTTGTGATTGTCGATTCTACAGGAAATAGGGTTTTTGGTTTGCCAATGTATAAACCATGCTAATTAGAACTAGAACAAGGAATTCTGTAGACATAATTCTACAGGGTCTTTGAGGTGGGTGTATATAGATTTAAGTATGTTATTAATGGAAAAAGCAAGCTTCAGGCTGGGGCTTAAGTTTAACTAAGATATTAATTTAAGGGAGGAAAAGAAAATTTTGGGAGGGGACTTGGTTTGGAAAGTGGAAATGTAGAATGTTAACAAGTATTTTTATTGTAAGCTTAGGGAAACCATTGGAGGTGGATTTCTGTCACACGTTTGATATTTTTGTGGAATGTCTTGTCAGAGAGTAGATGAGATTTTCGGGCTCGTTAATTTTTTAAGATGAGGGTGAGATAAGTTAAAAGGATTCTTACCTGAATAAGAATTCTTTGTAAACCAGTCAGTGGACGTAGAGCAATTTATTTTAAGTAAGTGTCTAGGAATGGGAGTTGAATTTGAGTTGAATCCAGTCAAGATTTGGGGGATTTTTCTAGGTTAAGAAGGAACAAGTCAGAAACATACTTTCTGAGGAAAAATATGTCTTTTGGAAAGTACAAGGAAAGGAAAAGGACCCGAGGTAAGTGGATGAACTAAGAGAGGTGTGGTTTTGGATTGTAGTCCAGTGTTTGACAACAATTTGGGAGCTTTGCCTATGGGAATGTTAGTGAAGAGAGATTCGGCGCCTAGGGAGCAAATAATGTAACATTTTGAAATAAGTAGGGTTCAAGTTGTGTTTTGAGGTCAAAAGAGTTTTTTATGTCTTAAGGGTTTTGTTGAATGCGAATCTGGAGGGATGGAAGGAGGAATTAGTTGAATTGAAAAGAAGGAGAGTTAATATTGGAAACGATGGACCAGAGGAGGTTCTGTGGTTTGCGGATTTTTCGGGTGGCCATAAGTGATTGTTTCGTGTCTTCCAAGACTTTTGCTATGGGTTTGAGTGTCCGAAGCAGGCTTTTATCAATAAATAAAAGCTTGTCCAACTAACTGTGGATAACCCTTCCTACCATGACCCTTGATACAGCATAAAATAGAATAAAAATTCATTCCATGTTATGTTGACTTTTGTTGCAATTTATAGCTGCTATACCTTTAAAACTAATTTCTAATCAAATCTTATTTTAGGTTAAGCCTCCACTCCTAAGGCTTGGCCCTTAAAAAAAAAAAGGTTTTGTTACACCTATTTCTTACAGAATGTTTATGGTTGGTCTTCTAGTTAATGTATCTAATTCCCCTTTCCCACAATTCAGATATATTAATTACACCACTCACAGATTTTTGTTTATTTTACTTTTCTATATTTTTCATTGTTGGTTACTGCTGGAAAGAACTCAGACAAGACCCATTAAATCATGCCTGTAAATTAAAGATGAAAAGTGGTGGAAGACCAAGTTAAATTAAAATCAAAAGTCTTAAGTTCCTTAAGAAAAAGCTGATTTCGGAATGTGAGCACATCTATCTCAATCCTACCGCTATTAATGATAGGCAGGAAAAAGATAACATTTCCCCAGCTTATTGCGTCATTTTCCTAATAATTGGAGAAAAAAATTGAGGTAAACAACCCCTGGCTTTGGCCTTTCCACTTTTCCTTGTGTAAATATACTTAAATTTGTATATTCAAGGGTCTTCTATAAAAACTGAAGCGTATCCTCCCAAATACTCTTTATCTAATTATCCGTTCCTATTTATCAAACCGATTTTTCTGGGTCCGACAGGGATCAGATTCCTCCAACTACAGCCTTGTAGAAGCGGGAGTTCCACAGGGCAGTGTGCTCGGTTTGTGTAGCCTCTATCTTTTTATTTTTACATATACATCGCGGTATGCTAGCTGTGCCAGTGTACCGGATTTTGGCTTGTACCTAATACTATAGACTTATATTTTAAGGTGTTTACAAATTTTCTTAAGATTACACTATACTAATTTTACATGATAGAAGGTTGAGGGGCCCTCATTGTTAGTGTGCTCGGACCCATCCTCTATATAATTTATACTTCTGACTTTCCAACGACAGCTGATACTCTCTCTGCTACCTTTGCCGATGATATGGCCATCATTGCGTCAGATCCTGATCCCGCGGTTGCTATTAATATCCTTCAAACACACCTCAACCATATAGCCGCTTGGTGAAAGAGGTGACGTATAAAAATAAATAAAAGCAAGTGTGTCCACGTCACATTCACTCTTTGCACCAAGCCTCCACTTAATTTATCCATCAACGAAATTTCTTTTCCCCAATCTATTTCCGTAAGATACCTCGGTTTCTACTTGGACTCAAGACTTACTAGGAAAGAACCAATAAGGCAAAAGAGACAAGATCTAAACAGACGCTACGGACTATTATATAGACTATTCGGACGAAAACGTTCTAATATCCAACGCATCCAATCCTTTCAGTACAAAGTCCTCAGAACCATCGTCAATGCTCCCTTCAATGTATCCAACTCTACAATGATCTCAAAATCGACCTCGTCAAAAATATAATTCCCATCCGTTTCACCAAATTCCATTCCTGCCTCAATGAACTATCCTCCTGAACCCATCCCAATAAACTTACACAGCGACTATAAAAAGAGAACCCAATTAAATGTATTTAATTTACATAGTTTAGTATTAATTTGAGAGTGATGTCATTGGTCATCTTCTCTTCTCATGTGACAGTCATAGAATGTCATTTTTACTTTTCATTGTAATCAAATTACAAAATGTGTTTATTTAACAGAATGTAATAAATAAATACAGGTAAAAAAAATTGTATTGTATCAACAAGTGTTTATTTATTTATAAATATGTGTGTGGGTTAGCATATTTATATATTATATATAATATTGTTTGAGTGTGTGTGTGTGTGTAATGTACATAAATAAAATTAAGGCAAATTCTTTTTTGAGTCTATTAGGTTAAATCTTTATAAATATTGAAATAAATGCAAAATCTGATTCGATGGAAACCCTAGTAAATTCTTCCTAAATTCATTGCATTAGAAAATGACTGAAATTACCTTGGGAAGTCTTATATCAGGACAGATGAGGTGAACCTTTGTGCCAGGGGGTGAAGTGAGCTCCCAAATCTGGTTGGTTGAAGGAAACGCATTGTGTGGCCAATTAGGTGACTGGACGATGTACTCCCCATTAGCATTCGTGAAAGTGACATTGATCAATCTGCCATCGACCGATGTGAGAGCCACTAAGGACAGAAACAAACATAATACCGACTCCATCCTACCGAAAATTTAAATGGCCTAAAGAATACCGTGACTCTCCTTTTTATAAAACCAGGTGAATCCCTTTCGCTTAGAGGATGAATGGACTAACGTCAGATTGCAGAAATAGTCGTACATTTACGTAATTCCAAAAATATAAAATTATTATTCGTCAGCTCAAGCTGCTTAATGAATATTCATTAGGGTTACTTTTGTTTACTTAAATAACAGCCTTGGCGAAAAAAAATATTATATGTACTCTGCAGTATACTTGTGCAGTGAAACAACATCGAATATGTAATTTACACTTACATTGTAAGCCGAAACGTCGGAGGATAATACAAAATTTTCATTTTTTTAAAAATTGTATGTTTTTTGCATCAACCGAACCCCAACAAAAATTCTCTACTAATAATCTCTGTTGGGGAAAACTTTTCATTTGTATACCAGAATTTAAGTTATGAGCATGGAAAGTTCTAAGAATTATAGTTGTAAATACGTCCTGCAAAAACAAATGTTTATCAACAAAGACAGATTAATAAATATGTTAATATTTTAGTATTAATATACTAATTAAATAATATTAATATACTAATTAATATAATAACTAGCTATTTGTTTAGCACAACAAATAGCTTTCAATAATATAAACTCTGATTTACCTGAACTAAAGATTCCATTACAATTATTTTAATGGGGAAAGAAATTTAAGAGCTATAGTTATAATTGTCCCCCTTTTTCTCTGTGACAACGGCAAGTGGTAGAGCCAAACCTCATTCTTTTATATTAAGTTTCTTTAATAAAAGTTTATTTTATTTTAAGAGTTTCTTTACCTGTTGTAATATTCATTTTCATCCATTCATCTTGTATGAATTAACTTAGGCTATTTTAGTTGAGCGATTTGATCTCAACCCAACGCTCATCATTATACATTACTTTCTTGCACTGGGTGTGCTGCACACTAGCGGCTAAAACTCAATTATTGCCAATAAAGTTTAGAAAAAGTGGACGTTGAGATCCATAAAAAGAAAGATCTTTGCCTCCATAAAAGCAGTAATTTCTTCTTAAGTTTTTAATGTATTAAATGGTGGAGGAGGCAGAGGAGCAGGGATACATGAGGCTCTTCAGATTTATTATATAGTGCCAGCTAAGAAATATGAAGAAAAACTCTTTTATAAACAGAAATGAGGATCTACCAGGTATGCAAGTTTAAAATGTCGTTTATTTCTTAAAATATATACACAGTAATTTAAAAAAAAAGTATAATATATTTTATTCAAAGTACTGGCCCTCGCTTTCTACACATTTTGTCCATCTCTCGGGCAATATATGGATACCATTCCAAAAGAATGCTTCATCTTTATTTGAAATCCATTCATCGAGCCATTTTCGTACGTTTTCGAAATTGTTGAAGTGTTGCTCCGCCAATGAGTGTCCCATCGATGAGAAGAGGTGATAATCAGAAGGCGCCAGGTCAGGTGAATACGGCGGGTGGGGTAGGAGTTCCCAACCAAGCGAAGAAATCGTTTCCTTAGTCAATCTGGCTGAATGTGCAGGAGCGTTATCATGCTGAAGAATGACTTTGGCGTGCCTGTGAGCCCATTCTGGGCGTTTTTCGATCAATGCGTGACTCAAATTGATCATTTGTTGTCGGTAGCGCTCGGTATTGACTGTTTCGCCGGGCTTGAGAAGCTCGTAGTCGATTTGGTCGATTTTCTCGTTTTTGATCAGTAACATCAAAATCACCACGTTTGAAACGTTGAAACCAACGTTCACATGTCTTGACGGTTGGAGCAAGATCGCCATAAGTCTCAACAAAAATTCGATGACATTCAGATGCCTTTTTCTTTTGATTAAATAAGAAAATCATGACATGCCGCAAATGCTCTTTATTTGGCTTAAAATTAGACATTTTTAACACCAAAGAAAGGTATGATACGTCCACGTAAACGACTTAAAAACAACTGACTTTTGTAAACAAATGACTAACAAACAAACTAGCGTTTAGAGATAAGCAAATCCTTCAATAGGCTAAGAGCGCATTCTATTGGAATTAAAACGACATTTTAAACTTGTATACCTGGTATTAAATTCATATCAGCTACAAACAAAATTTAATATGAACTGAAATTCAGCAAAACAAATATCTCATCATTCAAAATTCCCCTATCAGGTTAACAAATATAGTTCATGAATTTGGTATCCCCCCCCCCCCCTATTAACAGAATGTTTTTATTTTATAATTATAAATCTGATTTTATTTATCAACAAGCCATTTCATTTACAGTTCACCATGTCGCAGCTATCACAGATAACATAGGTTCAATATTAAAAGGGGTAATAGATAAAAAATGTATCGAATGTAGGCCATGTACATATAGAACAATCGTTTGACTGTTAATTTTTACACATATTACATTTTCTAAGACATTACTATTATAAATTTTGGTATCTGCTAAACTCCCAATCCTCTGATCTGTTAAAAAAAAAAAAAATTGAAATTTGCAGTAGAAAGCGTAAATACAGAAATTACTTTCTATATAGTAAAAGTAAAAGGGCCGGCAAAACCCTCAAAGTTGAATTTTATTATTTTCCTTTTTCGCGAAAATTTTATAGAATACAAATATTGTATATTCACCTACTATGTTCTATAAATGATATCGTAACTCGATTTTTCAACTAGATTGCTGTACATAATTGCTTCTGTATAGACTGAATTCAAACATTAACGAACCTATCCAACGTTTTCTAAAATAAGCCTAAATACGGAATCAGATTCTTTTTTTTTTTTTTTTTTTTTTTTTTTTTTTTTTTTTTTTTTTTTTTTTTTTTTTTT
>KZ807742.1:120222-132141 GCA_000696205.2 Oncopeltus fasciatus | reverse complement strand
ATATATATATATATATATATATATATATATATATATTTATAATAGTGAATATACTAGCCATCTTTTGTAATATTGTCTTTCGCTCTCTAATGTTCCGCCATTAAGCCCGTGTAGTTATTCCTAATAAAATTACTTTTTAAAAAGCCGAATTAGTGTTCATTATATTTAACTGCTCTTCCGCAGAAGTTCTTCAAGTACCTACACTTCGCTTACAACACGTGCAAACTTACCAAAGAAGTTTTAAGATTTGTTTCCTTAACCGTTGGATTTAACTTATAACTTATTTGCTAAATTATCTTGATCAATTACTCGAATCAGAACACTAAAATTTAGGCTTTCCGGAAAACTGGTTTCAACTACAGACTGAACGTCTACATCTTCATCAACCTCATCGTTAACTTCCGATGAGCCGGAGGAACCACAAGATCAATTTCCTGTGAGTTCACTCTGTATATCTCATACTAAAATATTTATTAAGCCTTCGCTTCTTTATCCTAATTCCTTACAAATATCCACCCAAACTAAGATATCAAAAGCCACCCCCATGATATCCTGAAATATATTCCAAAATATGGTGATACACGTTATGAACTCTCCCAACTTATAACAACTTGTGAGGAGTTATTACAAAATTATTGTGCGACTGACATTACAGAACACCAATTTAACCATTGGTTAATTTTTAAGGCCGCTATGAGTCCTCTGGATGCCTCACGCAAAAACCGTCGCCTACAATAATAATTGCAATAACGTGAATGAACTCATAGAAGCCATGAGAAAGAAACTTTGCTGATACTCGCTATATACCGGACCTTTTCGCAGAGCTCACAACTCTGAGATCATACACTACGGAACACTCAGTGAAATTCTTAAACCAACTTGAGTCAGTATCAAATCGCGAGTCTCATTCGGCGGGCAGGTCATAGCCTTGCCAGTGCCGGTGACAGTGAAGTGATAAGTGACAGTATTAGCAAGTTGTTTTGAGACTTCTTTATAAATAAGCATATATAATTAATTTGTACATATCTGTTAATTATCTGAAAGTTATTTATATCTTATATTTATTTATTAGTTATTAATAGCAGTAGTTTCGATTTTTAGCTGTAATTAATTGGTGTACTTATTTGTTATAATAAATTAACTTTAAATTATTTTAAATAATTCATGAGAGGGAACAGAAAGCTCGAAGTAGCTGACATTGTCATGCATTTTGTCGGCTCTCGTCATTTACTATATTGAATTTTAATTTTTAAATATTTTATTTAGGTTGTGGTTATTTATCCCACGTAAATTATAAATAATTCATGAGAGGGAACAGAATAAAAAAATCTATCCGTCCTCGCCAGGAATCGAACCTGGATCTCTTGCTATCCGGGCCTCGCGTGCTGACCTTTACACCACAAGGACAGGCTAGATATCTCACTCTACTCCCTCTTCATTAGCGAGAGCCTAACTTACGAGAAAGACGAGAAATTCGTCTTAAACTCGAAGTAGCTGACATTATCATGCATTTTGTCGGCTCTCGTCATTTACTATATTCCTGGCGAGGACGGATAGATTTTTTTATTCTGTTCCCTCTCTTGAATTATTTATAATCTACGTGGGATAAAAAACCACAACCTAAATAAAATATTTTAAATTATTTTGTTCTAAATTATTATTGACCCGTATCCCATAACAATAGATTCAGAAAATTGTAAGTGTCTTATTGATACAGGATTCTTGAAAAATTACATTAACTGAAATTGTTCTGAACATATTCTGCTTCCATCTCATGAAGTTTTCCCTAAAACAAATTTCATTAATAATGTATATTTTTAAATTCTCTAGAAGTCATGATATTTTATTAGGACATGAAACGATAAAGTAAATAGATGTCAATATTAATTTTAAGACAAGTAGGCGAGAATATAGTGACGACATAGAAGTTTTATTATTTGAGATAGAAAATATTGAAGTAAATGAAATAATAAAATTAATGCAGTAAACTATAAAAATACTAAAATAACTTTAAAACATTATTTTTGTCACTGTAAAATAAATCTGATGGAACAGGCATAATAAAACCAATAAAAGGTCACGACTCATTTCTTTATCATAGCTCTCTGGTTAATTTCTCACCCCCACTCCACCCTCTCCACCTGTCCTTCTCACCCCTTCCTCTCAGGCTCCACTCCACATTTTTTCGTAACGTTAATAATAACGAAGATATTACGATTTAAAATTTTTATTCCCTCTAAACCTACTAAAAAAAAAAAAAATAGCTGAAATACTTGGTATAAATGTGCCAGATGATCCGGCACATATAATGAAATACAAATAAGGCAGAAATAAATTAATCTTACAGAGAAAAAAAAAAGTAATGTAAAGATCAAATAGGAGAGGGCTATTACCAAATAAGTAAAAGTGAATGTTTTTTCGAACCTGTGGGAATAATTATGCTTAGAGTAATAAAATCCAGCAGAGATTTGTCTATTCATTAAACAAATATTTTAAGAGATATACAGCGAAATTAAAGTATTACCATTGGTTTACCTGAACCTTCAATTATAATTTTGGGTCATGAAGCTACAATTTATTTTTTCTTCAATGAAATTTGAGATGCAGCTTTTAAATCCAAAAAGTTTTTTTTTTCTTAACAAAATCGAACCTATCGGAGTTGATGTTTATAAGACATGGAGAGTTCTTATAAAAACTTTTTTTTTTTAAAGATCAACACAATCAGAGAAAAAGAAAAATAAGTCTATCAGGTGAAAGACCTTAAAAGCAATATATCTTAAGGATTGGTGGGAAAATAGTCACAGATCGAGGAAAGACTCTTATGACTTTAACATTTGTATTATGATACAGCTCTGAACGGTATTAGTGAAGGATAAACACCTTAAGATCTGGTTTGAATGACTACTTACTCGAGTTACTGATATGGTATCAGTTGTCATTGATAAGGACACATTAAGGTCATGACTGTCCAGTTCTTGAATTGGGTTCCCTGAGTGTCTCTTTTTCCCGATAATAGTTATAATAGTAATTTTTTATTCTGTGAAACTTTGTTAGAAAAATTTCCCTTAGTTTTACAAAGGATCTGGTGAATTAAAGCTCTTTGTAAGTATTAAGGTTTCCTATCTTCCATTAGTCTTATTAAAGAAAATATTGTAGTTTTTTATTTGTTTTTTTATTTATTTATTTGCCTACCTGGCAATGTTTTTTAGGAGTACATCCAATTGGCTTCTCTTTATGAGCGAGATTTTATATGCTCACTGTTATTGTTTACTTTTATATAGATTGAAATATTATATCAATATTCTTATGTACTATTTTAATTTAAAATAATGTTGTTTTTTTTAATTCATGCAGCCTTCCATTTTAATTATTATACTACAATTATTTTAACAGTCATTTTAACTTCAAATACACACCTAACCTTTAGTGAAATAGCTGTTCAAATAGCTTTCATGGGATAAATTTATTAACCAATTGCAAATATTGATAATGTAAAACCATCTTTATAGATCAAATTATTCTAATATTTATTTTATTGATGGAATTGTCCATTATATATTGATATAAGAGAGTTAACTTGATAGCTAAAGATTTTAAACTATAATGAAGCTGTTTCAGGGCATTCACAGTCTGGTTTTCAGCATTATTCTACTAGACTTAACTTATGGCACACAACAACTAGCAGTAAACTAATCAAGTGATTTCTTTATTATAATAAATATTTTTTATTTCTTTACATTTTGCTATGTATTCAACAGTCACTAAGCAAAAAAATTTAAAAGTCCTACTGCCTTTCATTATTCTGTGTAATATTTTTTTCAATTGCTTCTATATTGGCAAAAAATGTGCCAATTTGTCTCTTCTACTTTAGGAATACCGCTCATTTCAATTAGAATCTCATAAAAAATTTAATTTTCACTAAGGGTTTACCTCTTTTGTAATTGTACTTAGGTTTATTACATCATTGTAATCAATGTGCCTACATTCCACCCTGATTCAAAGATTCTTTATTTATTCTTCATACACTGGAACATAATGGGACCTCAGATTCCATGAGCCTCCTTCTAGACCCTATTCTGCAAACCATTGAAGAAATAAGAGAAATAATCAGGAGCGTAAAATAAAGCAAGTCTCCAAATGATGCTATAGTATCAGAAATTTGGAAACATTCTTATGAATGATTCAAGAAATACTTCCACCAGATCATGCAGAGTATTTTGACCACAGATTCATTTTCTGAGGATTATATCTCAGCTGTGATACATTCTCTACACAAAAAAGTTAGTAAGATTGACTTTTACAACTACAGAGGCATCTCTCTAATATTTATTTTGTACAAGATTCCATAATAAATCCTGCAGACTTGTGTTACTGACTCACTTGGGGTTGTGTGAAAATAAATCATGCACATAGCAGATAAAGAAACTTCTGAAGTTCAAGAATCATGGCAGACACCAATGGGTAAGCTCCTGAATGCATATAATTTAATTGATAGGCAGTCCTTCTTTTCCACCCATTAGGGAATTAGGCCAGGAGGAGAAGAACACCAAACTAATACAAGCTATGCCTAAGGATAATACCTGAAGATGGAGAGAAGAGAATGAACTGCCACATTACTTACTGGAAGTTCTAAAGTGCCATAAGTTAAGTTCCTTAAAGCACTTCTTTGGCTGTATTAATTCAGTGATAACATGATTTTACCTATAACAATGAACAGTTCTAGAGCTTTCTTGAAGAGTTTGTTAAGTTAGATATCTAACTCTCATACCTTATATTCTCCGTCTTCATTGGTTTCTGTACACCATCTCCCTTGAATCATATCAGCTAGATAGAGCAATGAGTGAAAAAGTTGAGATCACTAAGGCTAGCTCCGGTATATTATGGAAGGAAGAGTGGGGAAGCCCTCAACTTTCAAATTTACATTCCTAAAATTTTCCCACAATAAATATTTTTTGTAAAAATGCTTTTGAGAATAAATATTAGAAAATTACATTTTGCACCTATCTAAATAATTAAACTATATGGATTAAAATGAATAAATAAAATAAACTAATACACTTTTTTCATTACACTAATTATAAAAGATATGTTTATAAATTTCGGTTTTTCTTTAATGTCCCCTCTCACATCAGATTTCAGACAAAAAAGTATTCATGAAGCATACAGAATAAAATAAAACTAATTGTTAGTGCTTGCATAATTCTTTAAGGCTAGGAAATCAATTTCAATGTACATTATTGTAATGATTGTTTGAAAATTAATATGAGTTACTATTAATAATATTGTATGCTTAATGTATTTCATACTGTTGTAGATAATGAAATTTTTGAAATCTTCTCGATCTATAAGGCCATCATTCTCCATATTAACTAGATGGTTTGCTTCTTCTGCTACTAACTCATTGGGCTTTAGTTTTGGTAAGATTATAAGAATATTAAATGATGATTTTTAATGTCTTTAATAAGTTGAATAACTGTGATTAATCTTAACTATTTTTATTTTATTATTGTTTATGATCTTTATGTCTCCAGGCAATTCTTGTGTGGTTTTATTATTTGTATCAATTTTGTTAAACTAAGAAATAGGTCTTCTACTCTGCGACCATGAAAGGTCTTTCAGTATGAAGCACTTGTAATGAGTTTCGGTTTTTTAATCCCTTTGTTCTTAAGAAAAAGAAGTAACTTTATTGCAGTAGTTTAATTAAGTCAGTACAATAGCTGATTATACCATAGATTGGATCCTTGCCAAGTGATAAACTTTCAAAAGTTTGAAACAATCTACTTTCAATCATATTTTTGTTTACATACATGGACTTAAGCTTAAAAATTGATTAATTACATTGCTGAAGCTAAAAATAAAATAGTTAATAATTGAGAGTAATTTATGAGGCATCTCATAGTGCAATTTATTTATATTTTCTTTTAATGGTTTACTTTAAGTACTATTAAATAGAGAGTTTTATAAAACAGAATTAATGGAAAGATTATTATAAGAAACTGCATATGTTTTTAAAGAAAAAATGTTTCTGACACAAAGGGTTTTGTGAAATTGTCATGTCTCATAATCTGTGAGAGGAAATTACACATTTACAATTGGAGATCTGTATTAGTGATCCCACGCTGTGGGATTAGTAAATCTCTTACTTATGACAGGCTTTTGCAGGTTAACCCCTAGTTCTCGGTGTCCTTTAGTAGTGCCAGTTTCCACAAGCCACAAACTGTCGTCATCAAGACCCAGGCCCTAACCAACCATCTCCTCCTCGAGCTCGTCTTCACAGCATTGTATTGGTCTTCCTCGTCAATGTTTTTTGGGCAGTGTCCCATAGAAGATTGACCATTGTTCCTTTTCCATTTTCCAAATTCTTCCATACCATAAGAGCTTTTGACCTAGTACCTTTTTCTTTACTCGTCGAGTCATTTTGCCCTGAGAAGCACCGTAGGGTCAATCAAAATCAATTTCTGATTATCACAAGTGTCCTTATTGCACATCTTCAGAAATTTATTTTTATCACTTTCAGCCTGTCCATTGATCATTTCTTGTCTACTCACTCACTTTCATTTACATGAGTCACTATTGGGTTGTACTTAATCCACTGTGTTTTATCAAGGTGGACTTTCTTCATCACTTTGTCCTCTTTATTCACAATGTTTGCTTTATGGTACTAGTACGTTCTAGTATTTTTTCATTTTGTTATACAGTTATATATTTTAAGCTGTAAATTCAAATTTCTAAGTATTTGTAATACAAAATAAATTATTTTGTACCTCTTGGACATCAGAGACATTAGGAAAGTTTCTGATATGAAAGATAGAGATTAATTCTGGACTGGCAGAACTCATTTTTTTCTTTTATAAAAATAATAATTAAAATATTTTAAATTGTTTCTTAAATTATAAAACAAAAATTAAGTTAGTATCATCCTACTCATGATACTATTAATGGTCATAATGGGACCAATAAAGTGAAGTTAAATTTAAATTGAAAAATGATTTATAATATTGCTAAATCAATAAATAAATAACTAAAGTATTGAGAAATAAAGCAGTACAGGTCTAATAGTACTAATAATATGGAATTTTTTATTCACTTTTTTTCTACTTAATTTAAGTTCTTTTTTTGTAATTTAATGAACTCTTATGTATGACATAACCCACTTTGCTGCCACAGGTGATATCATACTGACTGAGTTCAGTAATAACAAGCAACAAAATTGGTTCATCCATTTTTTAGAAAAATGAAGTTTTCTGGCAGATAATTAAAAAAAAGAAGTTTAGATTACTTTTGCTAGAGTACCTCAAAAAGTGAATATCCTTGACATAGCTTGACCCCGCTGAGCCATGTTTGAGAAACCCAAACAGTTCCTTTCAGTCATGCCAATATTCCTATTTTATATCATTTTATACATATGTATACATATACACACACACACACACACACATATATATACATACAGTTCACTTTCTTTTACCTGACAATTTACTTTGTATCTTTCAGAATTAGCAACCTAATTAGTTGTCTAAGTATTAAGGCACTCTGTAATAATATTAATGACTTAAAACATCAAGCTACAATAGATCTTCAAGTTTCATGTTTGTAAATTTTGATATTCTTTTGCTCTCCCATTTACCTATTTAATTAAGGGTTAAATTATAACAAACAATTATTGAGAGGGAATAGAAAATAAAAAACTATCTGTCCCAGCCAGGAATCGAACCTGGATCTCCTGCTTTCCGGGCCGGTGTACTTTCCAGTTAGACTACCAGGACTTGTTAGTTGTCTTATTCAATTCCCTCTACATAGCGAGAATCTACGAGAAAAATGAAATTTTCGTGGGATAAAATACCACAACTAAATTAAATATTTATAAAGAAAAAATTAAATAAATTAAATGACGAGAGTCGACAAAATGTATGACAATGTCAGCTTCCTTGAGTACAAGACGAAGTTCTCGCCTTTCTCGTAGGGTAGATTCTCGCTATGTAGAGGGAATTGAATAAGACAACTAACAAGTCCTGGTAGTATAACTGAAAGTACACCGGCCCGGACAGCAGGAGATCCAGGTTCGATTCCTGGCTGGGACAGATAGTTTTTTATTTTCTATTCCCTCTCAATAATTGTTTGAAATTTTCGTGGGATAAAATACCACAACTAAATTAAATAGTTAAATTATAACAATGACATTTGATATAATCCATCTGATTTATGTCTGACTGAACAAAACATTTGTTCTTTCCTTGAGTTTTAAAGAACATGTAATAAATTAATAAAAATTAGCAATTCTGATTTAATTGCAGGATAATGAAACCAATATTAATTACAGTTGATTGAATTTCTCTACTGCTTATTCTGTTTAAAAATGATGGGACTTATTTTGGCTTTTGTGCTTTTTAAGAAGGTTTAATCTACTTTTGTTTTATGCTTTTTTAATAGAATTAAATGAAACACAGAAAGAATTTAAAGAAACTGCTAGAAAATTTGCCTTAGAAGAAATAATTCCCAATGCTGCAAAATATGATAAAACTGGTGAATTCCCTTTTGACATTGTGAAGAAAGCACACAGTCTTGGAATTATGAATGCTTCTATACCTCAGGAATATGGTGAGGCATTATATTTGTTTGCTGTTATTATTATTGTTTATTTTATTTTTTATTTATATTTTGATGATTCAAGTGCTTGTGTTCTCTATTTCACATCAGTAATGTTTTTGAGAAAATGATATTTGCATATTAAAAAAAAAAAATTTCTTTATGTCTTACCAGACTGGAACTGAATTCAGGAATTGAAAGTAAATAATAAAAATTACATTTCTTTCAAGGTTATTTTATTTTATTTTATGTATTAATTTCTGTAATAGTTACAGTACTTACAAATTTTTCACATAATGCTGTGAAGTTTTCACCAAAACTGTGCGTTTCTTACTTTGGTTATTCATTGTTCTCTGTTAATCTTACATTTTGAATATCGGTCTATTTTACCATTTTCATTTAACTTTTATTTTAATTGACCTTAAACTTTAAACTATTATAGAATTAAAATCATAAACTCCTCAGTTTCAAATCTTTAAAAAATTTGTTTTCAAAATGAATAAAATGCTTTTTCACAATTTTTTTGGAACTGTTTGCATAATATTTGTTGAAATTTAGGTTCTATCTGTTCAGCTAATGTGCCTGATTTCATTTGAGTGTAATCCATTTATTCTAAGGGGATTAAATTAAGGGTTACAATTTTAAAATTGCTCTATCAGCCATTTATTATGCTTTTAATAGATTTAAGATATTAAATTTGGTCCTTCTAAACATCCCCCCCTCCCAATTCCTATTTCAGCCATTGATGAACTCATCCAATGGTAAGGAAAAAGAAGCTCAAACCAAATTTGGTTTCATTATAAATAATATAAATAAAAATAATGGATGCTAGAGCATGTACATGAGCCAAAAANATATATATAAATTTTAAGGGACCTTTTTTTTCGAATTTTTAATGTAGTATTGGTTAAGATGCCTTAAAAATAATCAATAATAACCATTGTCACAGTATATCTTTGCTGTTGCCTTTATAACTTTTTTTTATTTTTTATTTATGTATTTGGTTGTTACATTCTTTTAGTTTACATTTTGTAATTGCTCACAATACTGTTCAATGGCTGTGTTTGGCATTGACATGAAGGAGGCCTGTGCCGCAACTTCAAAAAAAGAAAAAAAGTAATAGATTAAATTTAAAAAAATATATGTATATATGTAAATAAATAAATTTAACTGGGTTCTCTTGTTACAGAAGATCACGGGGTCATCTCCATTTAAATCATCATATAGGATTATCGGGATGGGTTTGGGAGGATAGTTTGTTGGCTAAGGGATTAGGATATTGTATGAGGCAGGAATGGAATTTGGAGAAACAAATGGTAATTAAGTCTTTGACGAGGTCGAATTTGTGAAGGGTAGAGTTGGATACATAGAAATGAGCATTAACGATGATTCTGAGGACTTAGGACTGGCAGGATTGGATGCATTGGATGTTTAAAGGTTTAGCAGTGCCCCAGAGTTATTTTGCCTTATGTGTTCTTTCCAAGTAAGTCTTGAGTACAAGTATAAAATCATCGGCAAAGGTAGCAGAGAGTGTATCAGCTGTCGTTGGAATGTCGGAAGTTTAAATTATATAGAGGATGGGTCCAAGCACACTGCCCTGAGGAACTCCTGCTTTTATAGGGCAGTAGCAGTAGATGTTTGGATTTTTTTTTTTGTCTGACGATGCCCATAAAGCATTGTCTCAACAAAGAGCTGTGGAATGAATATGTTGTTTAAGGATTTTTCTGGTGGCAGTCCAGAGGGGTTTATCAGATGTTGTGAGTGAAGAAAGATTGGAATTAAAGGTTTTATTTCTATGGAGAAATAATTCCTTTTCGACTAGTCGGAAGAGTTTATTAAAATATAGGCAATCAGAGGGATGCCAGTATTTCTGCCATAAGGATCAGGTTTGATGTTTTTTGGATAGGAGATTTAGGATTTGTTGAGGGAGTGTGTTTGGTGGCTTAGAAATTTTGGTGGGAGGGCTAGATGACGATTCCCAAACTGACTGCTGCATATCAGACATGAAGGAGTGCAAGTCATTGTCTAGTTCTTCAGGAGTTTTGAGGGAGGTAGTGAGGTCGATGGTAGATTCTAGTTGGAATTGAAAATCCTTCCAATTTATGGGTCCATTTATTCGGGTTTCAGAGGAAGGCTTAGGAGTGGTTGTAAGGGATAGGTTTAGGATTATAAGGCTGTGATCTGAGAAAACTGAAAGTTCATTTAATTAGAAAACTGATGTATGGGTAGGACCTAGGTTTTTGTGGATAAAGAAATCAATTAGATCAGGTTCATCAGTAGGCCAGTAGGTAAGAGAGCCACCCGGCTGAGGTTGCTGAGATTGAGGAGTAAAGTGAGCAACCACGGGAGTTCTAGAATCCCATTCCAAGTGCTTCGCATTAAAGTCACCCCATTATATGAAGGAAGGGCCAGGGATTTTTGTGAATTCTCTTGCTGTTACAGTCTTATATACTGTTAATATCATGGAATCATGGAATTATCAGGGGCTGTGTTGGGAATTGTCTTACAGTGTGCAACTGTAAGGGCTTATATCAAAGGAGTGATGTGATTGGAGTTTGAACAAGTATATAAAGAGATTGCTCACATATTGGAGTTCTGAATTGGCGGTGGGAGGAGGGATATGTGAGATGGTTGGCAGTGATGTACGTGGTTGAGGCTGAGATGGGGTCTATGGCTGAGGTTGCTGTTGCTGGTGTCTAGTATGAGATAGAGATCTAGGCCTGGGTGGGTATCTCTGATGTTGGCTTCATTTCGTGGATGACAGATCTATAAGAGACACATCGCTGGACTATTCTTGATGGTGGGCACAAGTTTTAGGTTGTTTGATCTTCTTGTATACATTGCAGCCCTTATAGCTGGCAGGATAGTATTTGGTGCAGTGAGTGCAAGTAGCGGGTTCCTCTAATCTTTTTTGGCTAATTTATAAAAATTAAATTTATTAGATAATGATGCTCAATGAATATATGTTTTATTTTTTCTAAGATTTCTTTGTGGTAAGGTAATTCTTACATAGAAGTTCTTGAAAGAGCATGTATTACTTGGTTAAAAACTAAGTTTTGCTTAAAAATTGATGGATTGTTTGAGAAATATTGATTTATCCTTTTAGATTCACATTTATTAAACTGTTTAAAATATATTTTATCTTTTCCATTTGTTCACACTTTAATTGGTGCATTGTATTGCTTCTCCAAATTTGTTCCTAATGTTTTTAAATGAGAGTCAAGTGGGACTGACTTATTTCAGAAGATAACTTTTCTTAATAGAGTGCAGTGAACACAAAAAATTTGTGATTTTTTTTTTCTCTATCCCACCTGTTCTTGATTACTATATATA
>KZ807742.1:78454-119698 GCA_000696205.2 Oncopeltus fasciatus | reverse complement strand
CTCTTCTTCTTATTTATTTTTATAAATAATATTATATAAACATGTGATATTTTTCTGTACATACTATAGGATTTTTATTATTGAAATAAAGTAAGCAAATTTAGTATTTGTGCTTCTTCAACAAACTATTGGATGAGTCATGTCTGAAGTAATTCGAGATTAAGGGCTTAAAGTGACAAAATTAAAAATAATTTTGAATAATCATCAATGGCTTCGTAATTATTGGTATTATGAAAAAAGTATAAACCATGATATTTAGGCATAAATTGGAAAGAATAAATAAAAAAAATTTTCTATAACTTTTTTACAAAAGACATATACTGAAGAAGGTATTTAAATATGAACTGGGAGAGTAAAGTGCCTCTTACCCTACCTCCAACCAGTCAGCTGCCTAGTGCCAACCTTACTGTAATAATCTTTTTCCTGTATTCTCTTGTACTGTATTCAGGATATTCAAGATAAATATCCTTACTTTCTACTGTTCCTGCATGGATCTTTTCCTTAGTTCAGCAATTAATTTGAACACAAGTCGTTTACATATAAACTTTTTGTCTACTACAATACAATTTAAAAAAAAAAATTATTCATTAATATTCTTTATTTGAAGTTATATTTAATAATTGTAACCATTCATTAGTTGGCTTAATAAATTGTAGGCATACATAAATATACATTTTTTTCTTGTAAATTACATATTTTTCTTTTCCTTAACAATTTAAAGGAAAGAAAAATTTTAACTCTTTTTATGATAATTATGATCTCAAATCTCTTTGATGAAATCAAAATAATAAGTGTTGAAATGTTTTGAACAGGTGGTCTTGGACTAAACCTTTTTGATTCGTGTCTAATTTGTGAGGAACTATCTTATGGCTGTACAGGGATTGCATTAGCAATTCTTGGAACAGGGCTTGGGGTTAGTTTTTTTCTATATTTATTTTTAAATTTTATAAATATTAATTTATTTGTATGTTAAGATGACTAAAATATAATGGAGCTATGAATATCATTAGTATGTAATTATAAATATCATTAATATTTTGATTACATTATGCAATAATGTCATTTAACTTTGAACTAAATAATCTTCAATATTTTTTGTATCCTTTTAGCAAACACCTTTGTATCTATTTGGGAATGAAGAGCAAAAGAAGAAATATTTAACCAGACTTATTGAAGAACCTCTTCTTGCAGTAATTATATTATTATNATTAATTTAATTGGAATTTTAAATTTTATAATATTAATGTTTTGATGGTGAGTTTTCATATTTTCCCATAAGAAAATCAAGTTATTCACATTGTGAGCATGGCATGACTGAATTTTTTTTATTCTTCACCTGCCCTACTTACATTTACAAATAGTTTATTTTATATTATATTATTATTTTATTATACATTATAACCAAATTTGTTATTTATGCTTCTACTGTAAACCATTAAATGAATTCATTTTTGGCTCGAATTGGATTAGTGGAAGGGGTTAGGGGAAGAGAAATTCATATTAAATAATAAGAAATATCTTCCATATTATTTTGGAAAAATTTATAGAACCAAATAGAAGATATTCATACTTTCCTATTCATGCTCTCTTGCTTACTTTATCATAGCTTCATTATTGAAATTAATGGTATGACCAAATTAATGTCCTTCTCTTTTGTTCCCATTTCTGGTTTATAGTGTCAAATTTGCCATCCAAAGAACACACTGATGAAGTCAATAGTCGATCCTCAATTATTTTTCTAAAATTTGACTCTTTAATCAAAAGTTAGAAGAACCAGCATCTTGTATAAGCAGAAACATTTTCCTAATTAGCAAATTTTATGACTAGTCTCCTTGTGCAGAACCTGCAAAATAAGCTCACAACATATGCAAAATGAATATAATAAACAGAATAAACTTTATACATTCAAAAGAACAATTATTAAACTCCCATTTATGGCAGACAATTAAATTGCCTTTCTTAACAATTTAAAATAGTTGTAAGCCCAGGAACTGACATTTTGGGAAAGTTTGGAATAAAGCAGCTAATTCAAAAATTCCTTTACTTAAAAAATCTCTATATACAGAATCAGTAATTATCTTTCGGATAATAATACTATCATTTGGAAGCCTTCATTATGAGATTTAAAACAATCTTCCTTATTCGTTGCAATAAGAAACTTATAAAAATACAAAAATTTCTGAAAATGTAAAGAAGATAATCACTAAATTACAACTATAGGAGGTAGAATATTTTTCCTTTGTAATCAAAGACCACTGTTAGTAAACAGTCTGACAGTTTAACTGTTAGTTATAGGTCTGTCATGTAGGAGCTGTGCAGTCTAAAAAGATTTACCAGATTCATTAAAGGTGTATATTAATAGAGATAAATGATAATATTTAATTTACAAGCTGGAAAGAACAATGAGCCAATGCTCATCATTTAGACAATTTAAAGCTCTGCTTCAGACTGGTTGGGAATGAAGAGTGGGGAAGTGCTTTCACATTTTGTTTACATCTGTCTTCATCTTCTTATTTCTTATTTAACTAGTGTTTTTCATTAAAATGTTATAGTATGTAATCGTTACACAATAACATTTATGCTTATATTATTTTTAAAGTTTAAAACTAGGCTACCAGAGAGTAAGAAGTAATGAAAGTATGTTAAATCATGGGCTGCGGCTTTCAAAACATTTGTATTTTAAAATATTATAAAAAGAAGTAAGGGATTTTCAGCAAATTCCCCATTGGGAAATCAAGCTATTCTTATTTGATAGGACCTTTAAATAATTTCAATGGATCTTCACCTGTCATGCTGAAATTATGATCCCTTTATATATATCAACCTTAATATCTTTTTATTATTAGTGTTATAAAAAAGCCAATAATGACCGCAGAAACTGTTTTTAAAAAGAAACTTAAATATCTAATTCAATTTCATTATTTTAAAAATTGCAGATACCAGTATATGGAATGTAGAGTCAGCAAAGATCCATTGAAATTATTCAAAAGTCTGTCATGGTTCCAATGGGAATAGCTTGATTTCCCTAACAGAAATTTGCTTATAACTTTGTCTTTCTTCTTAGATTATTTTAAAATGTAAAGAAGCAATAAGAAACACCAATTCTTAGCACTATAAGTATTTTTTTCACACCTTTAAAGTTTGTTAAAGAAGCTATACGTTTTCTTATTGCTTCCTTGTAAAATAGTCTATGCTCCAGAATATATTGAATTTAAAATATTAATTTATATTTATTGTCTAAAGTTTTTGAAAGCTTGAGCCCATAATTCAACATACGTTCATTACTTATTCTCTGGTAGCCTAGGTTTTAATACAAACTTGTATTGAAAATAAGAAATTATTTATGATTAAAACCTAAAAAATTTCATGTTAATTGAAATTTGTAGTGATGTATATATTTTTTTTAAATCTATGTAGGCTTATTGTGTGACAGAACCTGGAACAGGATCTGATGTCAGTGCAGTAAAGACAAGAGCTGAAAAAAAAGGAGATGAGTGGATAATTAATGGTCAAAAGATGTGGATCACAAATGGTGGAGTAGCTAATTGGTAATGATTATCCTTATTATTGATTTTTAAATTTGGATTGAATGCTATGCATCAATGGCTTTCAAATCAGATGATCAAATATTCAATGTCTTAAAGTATAATTTTTAATACAATGTATCCCCTTTTAGGGCTAATCAGCTCACCCAGTGTATTGTTAGATATGGTTAAAGCTGCCACCTCTAATACTTAAGAGGAGTTCTCTGACATGTATACACATGCATTTATAATTTCTTCCTGGTTAGGATCATCACCCTTGTTAGCATTTATGTTTGGGGTCCTGGATTATACATGACTTTTGAAGGTGATTCCCCCACAGAAATAACTCTGTTGTGTCTTACGACCAGACACCAGGAAACTGGATTGTTCAGTGTTTCGGTTAGTAGAAAATATACTTTCTAGTCTTTGCTTGCTCAAACAGACTTAAGAATTAAGTATATTCAGTACTTAATAATTGGCTTCTAATTCCATCATCCCTAAGACGCATGACAAGCTGTAATCAGGGTATCTTCAAAAGAGTTGGCTGTAAATTGACAATCAGAAATCTTATTTTTTAAAACATTAGAAAAAAATGTCATACTACATTTTGTTTAGTTCCATAGAATTTAACACCTTCGGATGTCTTAAGTTTCTTTGGTTTGAAATGTTTCCTAAGTAACAATATAATTATATGTAATTTGTTGTAAAAGTATTCACCTACACAGATTTTATTAATTTGTAAAACTGGTTAACTACTGTTCTTAATAAATAAGTGACTTTTGAGGTTTTCATCTATTTTACCACTTAGATGTAAAGTAGCTATAAATTTTATGCACCAAACATATATGTCTTCTTTGTCCAGGATAAAAGGTTCACAATGAATCGTCTTCAAGCCAGTATAAAGGTTAACTCAATTTCAATACTAAAACATGTAATATATATATATANTTATTTTATAATAATAAATTAATTTATACTATAATTTAAGAGGTTAGTGTTTCCTGTAAAATTATATATTGTGCTTCCATTTTTACCAGTTCCATTTTCTGGTTGGTCACTATTTACACTAGCCTAACCTACTCACATTCCAATTGATAGCAGAGAGGCCTTTCATCAATGAGAACAAGCATGTCCTCCTGGCAATTTCAAACAATTGCAATACAAAGATGATGGACACTAATGTGTTGTAAGTCTAGTACTATAATGAATTTTACAGAAATACAATATCTTATTGGGCTATATCACAAATCGAATCCTGTATCCCTTCAATGTTAAAAATGATTAATGAATACCTGTAATTATTAATTTATTGCTTATGGATAAAAATCTTTGTTAATAGTGTCTGCAGAGTAATTTATTAATGCTCCCTGATGCCCATCATATAATTAATAAAATTATTAAAAATACTTAATTATTTAGCTACTCATAAATCCATTTAAAAAAAGTTCAGTTTATATAAGAAATACTTGTGTATTATTTTTTTTTTCTCTCTCTTCTAGTCAACTCATCAAAGTAATAAGCTAGTCATTGTGTGATTGTTAAATTTGAATCAATCAGCATAAGAATTACAAAGGCATATTGTCCAAAAAAATAAGTCCATCTATGGTTTCCTTAGTTTTCTGTTTGTAATTTTAGAAACCAGAACTGATTACATTATTTTTTGGGATGGTTTTTCATACTTGACTTGTACTTTTTTCAAATTAAATTCTTCCTGAAACTTTTTTTAATTGTCCTTAAGTTTCCTTAAAACTATCTTCTTTTCTATTACCTTAAAAAATATAATCTCATAACAATTATCAGATTTTCTATCGTTTCACCTATAAAATATATTATGAATGAAGATGTCAGTTACTTAAAATAAAATATAAAGGATAATTGATAGAATAATTTGCCTTTCTATTTGGTAGGACCCCAACCTTTTTTTCACTTTTGTATAAATAGTATGGTTACATACTTAACTTTAATGTTATTGTTTGCCCTTATTGTATGTTGTCCAAATTTTTCTTCTTTTTTATTGTAAACTTTCATATTTATATCTAATTATTTAATATCTTTCAGTTAAGTACTTTCACGCTGTAATTAATTGAACCTCTATGATCATTTGGTTATTTATATCATTACTAATTGCTATTTCATTAGTATAGTAATTTATTATTGCTTTAATTATTTCTTATTATATTCAAGCTTTATGTTACTAATAAATATTAAATGGATAATCTTATGATAGAATAGAACCAATGTTTGTAAGCTCTAACTAAAGAAGTTATAGCTAATAAAATGTGCCTGTTCTATACAATTTACAAAAAATGTACAAGTTCTAAAAACTAACTCTCCTTCTTTGGTCATCAGCACATACCAACCGAGCTGACACCAGACAGATAAATTTTTTAAGTTCTCAACCATTTCTATACTCCTAAAACCTAACTGTGGCATATGATTGAGTCACTTATGTAGACAAAACTTTTTGGTCAGTTTAATAATTTTTATTAAGTATATTTAATAATGTTTATTATAAATTGGAAACCTGATCAGTAGAGGGTATACATTATTAATTATATACACACACAATTTTTTTATGTCTGGTACAACACTCACAAACTATAAACTTACTCTTGTGGTGAAGTTAACCTTAAAAAATTACTTCATTATCCTACTCAATCCCTTTGAGCTAATAAAAAGAGAAATTAGTTTACACTCTCAGTTTCATTAAAAAATTGCCAATACAAAGACAAATTTTATGGTACCACAATTGTATTCATTAGATAGCCAATTGCTTAGAGTTTCGAGCTCCTGAGTCAAAGTTCCCAGATCAAATAATCACAGTGCGCTTTTCCATTTTTTCTTTTATTCTCTTTCGTAAAATAATGATTTCCTGGAAACTCCCAGTTTATTCTTATTAAATGGGAAAGCAGGTAACTACATTGCAGCATGATTTGAGTAGAATCACTTATTACTGATTCATTTTTTGCCCTAGCTACTTGTAACTTCTTCATATAATTAAACATAAAATAATTATATTTTATGAATTGTATTTATTTGTCTTCTACAATGAAATCAATTGATTTGATTAATTACCTAATTTTACAATTTTTCAGCCATTTACAATATTTACTTTATTTTATGTGATTAAAAAAATTATTTAAATATTTATCACAATTTTAATAATTAGGCTAAAATATTTCAGGGTATTGCTTTTTTACTAGCAGATATGGCTATAGGAGTTGAGACTGCACGCTTGGCTTGGCAAAAGGCAGCTTGGGAAGTAGATCAAGGAAGGCTATCTGTTTATTATGCTTCGATTGCCAAAGCTTATGCATCTGATGTTTGTAATAAATGTGCAACTGAAGCTGTACAAGTAAGAATTTTTTTTTTTTTTTTTTTTTTTTTAAAATAAATTTTTTTTACTTTTTGAAAATTTTTTTTTTGTTGTACGGATAAATGGATGACATTTTTGAAATCAGAAAATTCCAAAATGTATAATTTAGTAAAAATATCTCATGCAGCTAAAGATAACATTTTTAATTTTGAAAGTATTAACTCTTACGTTTTTATTAGAAATATAGAAATTATAAACATTGAATATATAGCCATTGGACTTTTTTTTTAAAGGTATTTTGTTCTTGCGAGGACTAATCCTGATCCAAAAGCACCTGCATCTAAAGCTTTCACTGGATTCATTGTGGACAGAGATACTCCAGGTTTAACTCCAGGAAGAAAGGTTACTGTTTTATATTTTTTGTGGTGGTCTGAAATTTCAGTGCTTACAAACTAATAAACTAGTTAGGGGTTACATGTAACAGCTTCCCTGTGACCTTTCTTTACAGAGCTGACCTTATTTGCCACACGTAAAACATTACTTTTTGGGGATTTATAATCTTATGAACTTCGTCACTCTTATCACAACTAAGTATGAAAGAATATGTGGATATTCTAGGTATGTGTGTATATAATAAGTGATATTATAGGTTACCAAATTCTCTCTTGCTGCTTATCTACTCTTATTACAAACTGCATTTGTTCTAAGTCATTCTCAGATATACTAGTTGTTGCTCAGTAGTGAGTGCCTTACCAGACAAACTTTAAACTTGTTTACATAGCATCATGTCTTGACCAAAATTGCACTGATAAAGACTCCAATCACAGTTGCTAAGTAAATTATAAAGATCATTGATCTATGTATCAACAGGTTTACCTGAGATCGGAAACCTTTGAAGAAAATGCATTTGCTCTTGAAATAAATTGAATTTTAACAACAAATGTTTATCCAGAGGCCTCTTTATTTGGAAAGTTCTTTTGCCAGGTGGATAACCTAGGTAAAAGAACAAAATATTAACCTCCAAACCTAAGAAGAGCATACAAATTCATTAACTTTTTAAAATTAAAAAGTGCCTGAAGCTGCTTGATAAATCTCAAATCTTCTTATTTACTACTTCCATTCACTAAACTCTTTCGGATATCTTGAATATAAGGTATATACAGAGTTTTAGGCCGAATGTGGTGCTTGCATTGACAGAACCATTAGATTTTCAATATCCATCATGTAAGAATTAATAATTAATTTCCACATGTAAGAATTGAAAAAAAAAATAAACAATTTCTAAACATTTATTGTTTAGTAAAATACAAACTTCTTATCACTCTTCATAATTTTACTATGAAACCTTACCATAAAATGATAATAACATTTGTTACTTTGTATTATCTTATGTTCTTTAATCCTTTGGCTCCTTTCATTCCTTTCCAACTTTTCTCAAAAAGCATATTCCTTAAAAACCATCTTTAATTCCCTTAATATAATANTTTTTTCTTAAAAAAAAGAAGAAAAAAAAGTAAACACATAAAAAAAAAAAGAAAAAGGAAATTTTTTTTTTTTTTACAAAGCATAGTACAATTTTATGAAAGATCTGACCATTTGAATTAACAAACTCTTTAAATTTTATTGACTATGAATGAAACATACTTTGCAAATTTCGTTACAGTAATTCAATGTTTTATAAAAATGATCTGTTAAGGAAATTCTTTTCTAATAATTTCAAATTACTGCAAAAAAAAAAAAAATCTCATTGACCTGCCAGATGACTAGGTTTTTATCAAGAGTAAAAAAGAAAGTTTTTAACAAGATGTAAGATTATTAAATAACCATTAGTGTGCGATTTCCCAAATTTTTTTACTTGTTTCTCACTTATTGTTCTGTAAGATGTTTATAGTTTTATAAAGAAAAAGTGTATTCAATAAAATAATGTGAAATGAATTTATTAAATTAAATATGTATCCTATATGTTTGCTTTGATGTAAAATAAAATTTGCTATCTGATTAAAAATAAAATGATTGGCCTTTTGGTAGAGTGAAACTTATTTAAAAAAAAAAAAAAATTTTATTAATTTGTTCCTCATGAACAATGAATGATTATAATTAGTAATTAGGAGTAACTTGGTGAATAAAATTCTCAATTATAACATTAGTGATTAGGAAAGGTGCATGCAATATCCCTTATTACTGGTAAAACATTAAGAAATACATTTTTTTTTTTAAACTCTGGAAGCTATTATTTCATTAAAGAACATATCATTAAAAATGTAATGAAGGCAATGTTAGTCACCCTTATTTAGATTATAGTATTAAGGAGGTGTTTCCCTGAAGAAATTGCAGATACTATATTCATAATCCTGACTAAATTATTAAAGTATAATTACTTGTTAGCTAGGAAAACAGGCAATCATTTTTCACTGTTCAATTAAACAAGGAGAATTTAGTCAGAGAGTGGTCCATGAGGTTATGAGGAAAAGCTTGTTCTTAGCCATGGATGTTTAGAATGGGATGGCAACCTGTAGATAGCCCTCCGAGAAACCTCCTTGACCCTAAGTGGTTGAAAGGAAAGTTACACTTGAATTAAAAAAAAAAAAAAAAAAAGGCTGTAGACTGTAAATTTGACAAGGAAATTTATACTTTGATTAAGAACATTTTTGTTTCAACCTATGGTCTAGGACCAATTGAAGACAGATGAAGACCCTACCAGTATTATATTAACGCTCAAGAAATTCTGGATGTGGCAAGTAGAAGTATCTGAGCATAAACCTGAAGACATTTTTTTAAAAAAATAACCCTTTCACATCTAGTAGCAAACAGTCATGAAATACTATTGGGCAAAAAATTATCCATGCATTCACTGTGATTAGTTTAATCATAGTAGTGTAGAATGTTCATATAATGAGTATAATAGCAGTTCTTTATAAATATTTATTTGGTTGTGGTTTATTATCCCACGTAAATTTTAAACAATTAATGAGAGGGAATAGATTTTTTTATTCTATTCCCTCTCATTAATAGTATAACAGCAGTTTTTTTTTCAAAATCAGTGGTCATTTATCATCTGTATATCGGCAAATGAGATTCAGTAAAAATAAATTTCTTCTTGACCAAAGTATAACTCCCGATATAGTTCACAATAATAATTATCAAAATCATAAAGGTTTAGTAGTATTGTTTTGGCATAACGCTGATGGTCAGGGACATGTTTACCTCTTAATAATTCATTAGAAATGTATTATTAGATATAAGCATGTTTATAAATTTATGCTCAGTTGGTTAGAGAAAACAATAAGGGGCAATAAGAATATGTAGTCATGTATAAAGAGGGCTTGCTTACCTTCTGGTCCTTTTAAAGTATTTTGAAAAATTACAAGTATTTGTAAATTTTTTGTTACTAACACTGAGGTAATAAACTTATTATTTCAAAATGATCTACAGTTCACTTAGTGTTTCTTCACTCACAAAAAAATATGTTGTTACTAGCAAGACTTATTTCCACACTAGGATTTCTCCACCACTGCAAATCATTCTTTTCATGTTAATATAATATTAATCCAACAAGTAGTTTTCTTCTTTCTATCTGGGTTTAATCCATAATAAATAATTCATCAAGACTGGTATTTCTATTTACTAGGACCCCATCTTATTATCTTATACTTGATGAATCTATATTTCTACTAAAACCTTTGTTTAATTTTTTCTGTCTATTTCTCAGCAGTAAAGGTGGTTTTGGTTACTGGTAATCAAGAGAAAATTGGAACTATAATATTTCTCTTTCTTCTGTTAGAGAAATTTCTTTTGACAAATATTTTTATTAAGCTATAGTATAAACATATTTCATACAAGTTTGTACTATCGTTTAGCAACTTTCAGCTGATACTTGTTACAGCATTAACAATTACAGTAGTAATTAATCAAATTAAAAATAATATTTTCTGTATTATGATATTCGTATTATTGATTTTGTTTAATTAGCTATATATATTATTAGTCAAATGTTATATTATCTTAATTTACTTACTACTTTACTAATTGAATACTACTCAAATTTTTAATGTTATGCAGGTATGTGTTATAGTAGGTATATATCCATAACAACAAGATCATTGATCCTGAAAACAGTTGATCAATAGTAAATACTAAAAACTGTGATATTTGGTGCTTCACACCCATTCTCAAAACTATTTTGCTTACAATACATAAAGAAATATTAATTAGTTTGTACTGTAGAATTAAATCTCAGAAACATTCTTAGGTATACTTCAAATATTGGTATGGTATTCCAATCTGAAACACCAAATGAATAATTTATGGAAAATTGAGTTTAAAAAATAATCTGTCAAGCAAGAGTTGTATAACTAAGCAGATTCCTCGGCTATCTACTTAATATTTATATATGAATTTTCCAAGTCTTCTAATGTTTTGATTTTCAAATAACACAAAGAGACTAATGAAAGACTGACATGTAGGAGTTGCATAAACTAAGCAGATTTCCAATCCATTAAGGTAGGTGAGGTAGTATGGGGATAAACTAATGAAATGGCCTTAAAAGAACAATGAAGGAAGACGCTAACAGCCATGAAAGAAATGGATAGAGAAACTTAACAATTCGATTTATTTTTAAATATCATCCTTATTTTGCTTTATATATATATATTTAAATTAGTGTTATTGTAATTTAAAAAAAAAAATCTAAAACAATTTTCTAAAAATCTGGCTTTCTATATTCAGGATGCTAAAAAGGAGCTGAAAGTTATCTCATGGACCTAACTTATGGTTGTAGCAATGAGTTTAGCTTTCCTAAAATAGTCATTTCCTATCATAATATCCCCTAATTTAATTAGAGGATTTAAAATAAGATGTTTGCAAAAATATTAAAATGCCAGCCAGAAATAATTAAAATATTTATTTCTTCCTATTATTCATTCATATTTTTAAAAAGCTTTTCCTGAAGCAAAAAAAAAAAAAAGTATATTAAAAAATTACAGCTTTCCATTATTTATATTTATTTTGTATTTATCATTTATTCTAGGTTTTTGGAGGAAATGGCTTTAACCAAGAATACCCAGTTGAAAAACTCATGAGAGATGCTAAAATATTTCAAATATATGAAGGAACTTCTCAAATTCAGAGACTTATTATTTCTCGCCAACTGATCGATAAAATGAAAACACATTAATTTGTTGCTCAGAATAATTTTATAAGTTATACTTGTATAAATGTTAAACATTTTAATAATAATAATTTTATAAAGTCTTATTCTTTGTATTGGATTAAAATGTTTATAAAATTTGTTTTTTATCATCCCTTCGCTCCCCCCATCATTCTCTCTCTCTCATCTTTCTTTTTTTTAGGAGATCCATGAAATTAGAACATTTATGAAAGACCTACTTTATCATTGTTACCTCAATTCATTATTTACCTATGAGAAGGGTAGCTTAAATTCTAATCCAAATCTGGTGATAAGATTTTACACCTCAACCGACATTCTGTAATTACCAATAACTTTTTTTAGTGTTATGGCCCGCAAACATACATAGCACAAGCATAACAGCCAGTTTTCAGTATCAATCCTACTTTGTTTCCTTCTGTTAACTTCCTGTTTTATGGCCAAACACATTTCTTGAATTAAAAGCTATTTTGTCACCCCAGAAAAGATTTGATGTTCCATCTTTCTAGTTATATACTTCTTTTCTCTAAGAATTTATAAAGGGATTTCATTGGACTCCTTCAAACTGGCAAATAATTTGTTATTTTGAGAAAGAAATTCTTTCTTTAAATCTATTAATATTTTTTGCATGTGGCGACAATGTTTTCTGTTACTAATATAATTATTATAAAATTATTAGTATCTGGCCATATTTCTTAAGTGTTAAAAAATCCTTTATTGTTTATTTTTGTTGACTTGCAATTTTATTATTATTATTTACTTTAATATTTTTTTAAATTACTAAAAAGCACTTGTCTTTAATACTTTGTATAAAACTACAAAGTGCATTCATAATTGCTGATATGGAATTGCCAATGCATGAAATGATAATTTGAATACTTAAGAATTGGAGTTTTTTTTTAGTAAAAGGATATTGCTCATTCACTGCTATAAAATTAAAAAAAAAAACAGAATTTGCAGCACAGAAAAACTTGAGTTTAATAGACCTGTTTCATATTTCAAACTAACACATAGGTAAGTATTTGATTTGTCCCAAAGTTTGTATTATGTAAATTTTTAATCGTAATTCATTTATTGTAGTTTTTTATTATAATTTGTTGATAAGAATTATTAGCCTTTTTCTTAAGGTAAGATTAAGTTAAAGACTATGAAATCACTTATTTTTAATCATTACATCAATGGAAAATTTACTGAAATATGTATTTGATTTTTATATACTTATTTAGTATAAAATGATTAGCCTAGCCCCAATCCCCATCAACCTTGAGGACCTGTGATGGGATACTTTCTTCTAAGGAGAGATAGGCATTCAATTTTACATTCCCAGGGAAAAGCCATTAAGATGCAAGACCTCTCTCAGGAGGCAGTAATACATCCAGGTGTTGATATAAAAAAGTAATTTTTATTAAAGCCTAATAGACATATTATTTATATCTATAAATGGACTTCACTCAAATCTTCTAATTTATTTATTGGTTAAAATAACAATTTTCTTGACCAACTGGCAGTGCATAAAAAAAACAAAAAACAAGGGCTTCAGTTACAGTATCCTAATTGAATCATAATGTAAGTAAAGTATCCATCATCAATAATAACTCGTGGCATGAGGACTGAGTTTCCCAGAGTCACGGAGGGTGATTACTGCCTTACAAGAACATGTGAGCATTCATAGCATTTCTATGTTTCACTCACCACGAATCATGCTAAAACAGGTCACCAGGCTGCGTGCCACTATGACTTGAGGAGTATTTGTGTTCATTAATTAAGTCAATTTAATTTTTAGTCTTTGCACATTATTATTATGAAATCATAGAATATGAATAAAGAAAAAAAATATGCCAATGGCATAGAGTCTCAAATGTTTTAACTAGCGAATTATTCATGGATATCTGTTATTAAATTTAAACATGTTTAATTTTCCTTATTTGCTACCAAATGCTAAGACATTTAACTTCAATATAACTGATAATCTATAGCTAATAAATTTTTTTTTACACATAATAGTAACTTCTTTAAATAGTAGTACAAATTTTCTAGATAGAATTTTATTGAATGCTTTCATGTTTATCTGTTATTAAAATTATATATATATAAAATATAACATGGACAGTTATTTAAAACAGAATGAGTCAAAAATTCCTTTGACATATCATATTAGAAAATTCAAATTTACAACTTAATTTACTTTCAGAAAGCACAAAGGAAAAATAGAAAGAATAAAAATCGGTTAGATATAGCAGCACTGTTGGATTATTGATCCACATTCTTTATAATTCTTATCAAAATTTTCCTAATGTGTTCAAAGTCTATATGCAAATGTGTACTTTAATCCTGGTTGCTTGGAATGAAGGGAGGAGTTCTATCAAATATTTAATATTGAATTTTTACTTAGATACGCAGTTGATTCCTTTGTAAATGAATAAAAACACTCCTTATATAATAATATTTAAAAAAATAATTTTTAAAGAAAAAAGGTAGATAACAAGAGTACATAATAAAGTTTTTATATTTATTCAGTCAGAAGAGTAATTACTCTCAATAATAAACAATAATTAAATCAATCAATATTACTAATTGACTCATCAATATCAACAATTGAAAAAAATTTTAATACATTATCCACCTACTAATTAATTATCAATATACAAATTCATCTTGAAAAAAATATCACTATGGGTAAGGTTATTTTAAGGTTTAAATTTACATCTGAAAGCCTAGGGTAACATAAACTGTACTTTACAAGAAAAGTCTAGGTCATCAGGTAAATCTAAGTGAGAAAAATATAAGAGAAGAATAATATAGTACATTTTTTATTTACAAGTCATATGAATATTTTACACAACAAAATTTTCTTATAAATTTATTAAACAAACTTTTTAAATTATTTAAAAAAAATAAAATAAAGAAATAATTGAGTGTAAAGAAAACTAATATAAAAGAGATGTCAAATGCTACTATTAAAACATATACCCAGAAAACTAAATCTTATTAGTAACAGAAATTTTGAAAATATAATAGACTAAATTTCTATAAAAATTAAGTTTTATTGAAAAAATAATTTTATAAAATTAAGGATACTATGGCAAGAGAGATGATTAAACTGATGTTTGACAAAATAGGAAGACCACTTATTGAGCCAATAACTTAGGATTAAAGTAGCCAACAGCACTACTCTTCAACTTCAAGCTATAGCTTGACGGCGGTAAAATTGGTTAAGTTATTAAAACGCACTCACCTATTACTCAATAATAAAATTGTAATAGCTTAGTCTATTAAATAAAAATTTAGGTGAACAATTTTTTCAACAGAATCCTTATATTATACCCTGGAAGATTTATGCAGATCCTCTTGCTTTTTTCTTTAGAAGATAATTATATGTACATCTTTGGGTTGCACTAAGTGCAAAAAGTTTTTAATCTAATTTTCAGAACTCATTAATGCAATTAAGCATATATAAATGAGTAAAAAAAATTAAATTAATTTTAATGGCTAAATATCCACAACCAACTATTACATACTATATATACAGACACACACATACACAAACAAAACACTTCGGCGTGGCCAAAGTTTAACAAGAAGAAAAAATTATTTCAACTCAGCTAGGAACTTGATCCCCATCACCAGTGCTAATGTCTACCTAGTAGCTTTCACATCCTACCATTCAGCATCACCATTAGATTTTTGAAAAACATAATCTTTGCCACCTAGATTCATAATACCATCTTTTAAATAAAATTTCCATTTATTCCTTGTTCTTGTAATCTGGAAAAAATGAACAATAGATTAATAATTTTGGCATTTTCTAGATAAAAATGCAGCAGTTAACTACCTAACAATTTACTTTCTATCATATTTAATATGGTTCTAATTAATTTTACAAATTATAAAAATTAAAGAAACTAATATTTTCACATTCTATTGTCCATGCATGACTTCCAAACTCATGATAATTATGAAATGCACATTTTTTACGGCTGAGGAATGCAGATATATTTCATTTAACCTGGAGAAATGTATAGACTGAATTTTATCCCCACTCCTGAAAATCCAATTCCACCATAAACTATTCATACATAAAAATTATAAAAAATGAACTATATTAATGAGTTACAGACTCAAGCTGTGCAGATACTGACTATCAGTTTTTGTGACAAAAAAAGAATATGACGGTTCTAAAAGAAAAGAAAAACATTGAAATTTATAACTATTTTAAAATATCAACTCTTAATTTGACTATTTGATCAAGCTTAAAAACAGTTCTCAGTAGTTTTGTTATACAATTAAATTTTACTGCTGATTAGTTATAAACAAAATGAATAAAATACCAAACTTATGGCAATTAAATTAAATTAAACTACTTTCACCCTCATTATAATTCATCACTTTTAGGGAAAACCATTGGGATATAGTAAAAACATACAAGCCCCAGATGGATAGATGGGATAAAGAGTCTTTCTTCACTCCTCACTGACAAAGGGCGAGAAAGCCCCAAAAATTTTACTCATTGTAATTTTTTCTTTTTGTCTACCAGGTATGCAAGTTTAAAATGTCGTTTATTTCTTAAAATATATACACAGTAATTTAAAAAAAAGTATAATATATTTTATTCAAAGTACTGGCCCTCGCTTTCTACACATTTTGTCCATCTCTCGGGCAATATATGAATACCATTCCAAAAGAATGCTTCATCTTTATTTGAAATCCATTCATCAAGCCATTTTCGTACGTTTTCAAAATTGTTGAAGTGTTGCTCCGCCAATGAGTGTCCCATTGATGAGAAGAGGTGATAATCAGAAGGCGCCAGGTCAGGTGAATACGGCGGGTGGGGTAGGAGTTCCCAACCAAGCGAAGAAATCGTTTCCTTAGTCAATCTGGCTGAATGTGCAGGAGCGTTATCATGCTGAAGAATGACTTTGGCGTGCCTGTGAGCTCATTCTGGGCGTTTTTCGATCAATGCGTGACTCAAATTGATCATTTGTTGTCGGTAGCGCGGTATTGACTGTTTCGCCGGGCTTGAGAAGCTCGTAGTCGATTTGGCCGATTTTCTCGTTTTTGATCAGTAACATCAAAATCACCACGTTTGAAACGTTGAAACCAACGTTCACATGTCTTGACGGTTGGAGCAAGATCGCCATAAGTCTCAACAAAAATTCAATGACATTCAGATGCCTTTTTCTTTTGATTAAATAAGAAAATCATGACATGCCGCAAATGCTCTTTATTTGGCTTAAAATTAGACATTTTTAACACCAAAGAAAGGTATGATACGTCCACGTAAATGACTTAAAAACAACTGACTTTTGTAAACAAATGACTAACAAACAAAATAGCGTTTAGAGATAAGCAAATCCTTCAATAGACTAAGAGCACATTCTATTGGAATTAAAACGACATTTTTAACTTGCATACCTGGTATGTTCTCCGCACTCTTTATCCAACCTTTTCTTATTTATTATATGCATTGCAGCTGTGAGTGTTTAATTTTCTATATATATATATAAAATAAAACACTGCTGCAATATAAAGTAAACAAGTATGAGTCCCAATGCCATTAGCATTCCATAGAAGGATAGAAGAGGAATTCTTGGATTGGGGAATCATGGTGTGGGAGTTGGTAGGGTCATTTTGGTGACCAGTTTGGTCAGAAGGGATATGAGTGATGTGATGAGGGAGTTAAGTAGTGAGAAGGAGGAGTGAAATAAGGTGTGGAGATCATTAGATGAAGGCAGAGTCGGGACATTAGAGATAGCGGGTCACTCCCACCTGGTGGGGGGAAGCAGTTGTGGTTGTGGCTCGTCTTGTCTGGGATGATCCTGAGTTTGTAGTGTCATTCGAGTGTCATGGACAGTCCTGGCTCGACAACCCTGGAAGGCAGAGGCACTATTTGCCAGACTTAAGCTGCAGTCAGCGGTTGAAGAGAAGGCAGGGTCCGCTGTTTCAGCTCCTTGTACACCTGACAGCCCTGGCGGGGTGATTTTTTTGGCATATATAGCTGGGATGTTGCGGGATTTGGGCAGCTCGTACTGATGTGAATGCCTGCAAATTTGACACACTGGGGAGAGTATTCACAGTAGGCTTTGGTATGACCATACTGCTGGCACTTGTGGCATTGAACTATTTCTTGACGAGGATGTGGCTTCTTGACTTTTACTCTACAGTGACAGAGCGAGGTCTAGCTGTAGGTCTCTTGCATGGCGTAGGCACCAGGTCCACAAAGAACATTGGCAGGGATGTTTTTAGAAATAAGGCCACCCACAGCCATTACAACCCTGCACACTTATTCACAGAGAGGACAGTGATTGTGGAATGTGATGCACAATCTGCATGTTGCCTGTCTGGCTAGAGACTTTCTTTTAGCTGGCCTGTCCTTTAATGCTGTTTCATATGTCCAGGCATAGAAGACCTATGGAAATTTCCAAGTCTTGTCATCTCATCACATTCAAACAATTCACAATTTTTTAATTATTGTAGATGAATGCCCTTGCCTTGTTCCATAATAAATGTCCTCCTTGTTACCTCACTACCACCTTGCACTCTCTTTCTTTGTACATCATGGGTCTGTTGATATCTTTCTTATCAATGGGAGCCTTTATCTCCATCTCATCACAAGATATTCCAGTCCAGGATCATACTAGAGGGTTTTCTTTCTTCCCTTGACACCCCTTAGGTACGAAGTCATTGTATCAGGCCATTTCACATCCCCTGTAAATCATAACTCCACCCTGCTATTAGTGAATAGGCCTGAGTAGTTTAAAGCTATCTTACAACTTCAGAAACTATTTATTGATGACTCTAAGAACCTCTTGAATACATATGATGGAGTGTCTCTTGCATGTTCTCATACGACTACAGACCACAACATGGGGAAAGCAATCCTGCCATGGTCTCTGCTTGCTTTTTAAAGTCTATAAAAGTCATATTTGAAAAATAAAATGTTTGGGAATTTTAATATGCAAATGTGGAAGCAATCCAACACTATCAACAACAATCAAACAAATAAGTTTTCCACAACCTCTAGAAATTAGTTAGAACACATGAAAATCAGAAAAAGTGATAAACAGAGTGAGTTACACATGGATTGTACTCATTTTATTCAGTGAGGCTGTTTTTGATTGAGAGATCACAACAAAAACAGAATTTGGTAGGCAATTATCTGTAGATAATTAAATTCTCTTGACATGGGTCATTAAGAGAAGCGAGTTTTATAGAATGTTTATTAAATTATAATTAAAATTTAATTGAGGGTGGAAACTTATTAAATTTGTAAGGGACTGTTTTTGATTTAGGGAATTCTGATAATTGGGCAATTGGCTCACAAGTTTAGGCAAAAAGGATATTTTAGAGAGGCGGGTAAGGGTAAGGAGGATTTTATTAAAGGTATCTCAACCCATTTAAGGAAAGCTAGTTTGTAGGTTAAAAACATTTCTTAATTTGAAGCTGTTTATATTTATTAATTAATCATTTTTTATTAAGGGGAGAGGGGAGAAAAAGGAAACTGAAATATAGAATTTTAGTCATGTTGATAAAGAAATATTAGTGAGGTAGAGCTTCTTAAAGAAATATTTATTGCATCATGTGCCAGGTTAATTAAGAATGAGAGTAAAACATAAGAGTCATAGCATGTGTTTTTATTAATTATTTATTTAATACTAATAAAACCATGAATCAAGTTTTCTTGCCAAGTGCTTGTAAACCATTCAAATAAAAAACAAAATACATAAAAGACAGAACATATTACCTTATCATACTGGCATACAACAACATTGTCAGTGTCAAACATTTCAGAGGGGTCTTCTTCACTAACGTCATCCCCAGAATTCAGAGGTTCCTGTAGAATAAAAAATGTTATAAAAATAAAGATATTCAAACATTTTCTTAAAGGAACTGTAAGAGAAATAAAACTATTAGACATATTTTCTCAATAGAAATACTTATTTAATACAATCTTTTAGTTATGATACTTTTGATATTATAGCATAAAATTATGATAAGACAATTTTTTAACAAGATGTAGATCACATTAAATTTAAATATGGGAATTTTAAAAATCAATATATATATATATATNACTTTCCTAGCTGAAATGAGATAAGGGGAAGGATCTTACTGATGAAGATAATATTTTATCATCTTTATACTCTCCTTGTTATTAGTATTACGGAAATTGATTAAACCTTTTTTTTTTTTTTTTTTTTTACATAAACCTCTTTTATTTAATAAAAAAATCAAATATACCAATTTAATAAGATTAATACTTTGAATGATCTTTCTTCCGACCACAGCCCTGTCCTCCTCACACTGTCTCTCACACCTATCCCTAGACAATTGCCACCCGCCCTAATAAATGGTCCCATAGACTGGCCATTATTCAGAACTCCACTAGAGTCCCTTGAATGTCCAGGAGCATTTTTAGTTGTTGTTTGAGCTTTTGATCAAGTATAGCATAATGGTTTATTGTGTAAGCTCAAGTGCATATTTCCAAACCCCATATATTTAATCCTTGAATCTTAACTTTCTAACTGTTTCTTTAGGGTCCGGCAAGGATCTGACACCTTCCTATTCTATTCAGCAGTGGTGCAGTAAATGGAGAATTAGAATAAATGAGTCAAAATGCACAGGTAAATTGTCAACCGAGAAAAGATTTTCCTAATAATGTCACATATAATAACATCCTTATACCTCTGTCTGGTTCAACCTGTTACCTTAGGTTTTATCTTGAATCTTCACTTAACTGGGACGAACATATTAAACTCAAACAAGAATTCAACAGATGCTGCCGACTTTTATATAGATTTTTAAACAGGGGTTCACAGCTCACAATAGAGAATAAACTGACACTGTACATGGCTATGACCAATCTGGACTTGCAGTGCAGAACTCTGGGGTGCTGGTAAACCTTCAAACATCCAGCAAATACAATCCTTTCAATATGAAGTCCTAAAAATAATTGCGAATGCTGCATATTACATATCTAACTCCACCCTTCATCACGAATTTATTATTCCTTTCATCCAAGAACTTATTTCCAATCGCTTCACACTTGTTTTTATATACAGGGTGTTTCGCAAGTAGATGACAATATGCAAGATGGAATAACTAGATCAAAAATGTAGTTAAACGCCGCCAACCGCATGATTCTTTCTTATTCCGTTGCACAGATATGCCGTTCCAAAGGTAATTTTGAGAAAACCGTGTTTTTTGTAGGAAAACCTCAATTTTCTCTGCTTCAACACATTTTTTTTCAATGTTCCATCACAGTTTTGAATTCACCATTAAATTTTCTTTAAGTCTAATGCACATTCAATGTTCATAGTATCATTTCAAAAGCGCGATAACAGATCAAGAAATAAAAATTTTAAAAAAATGTTGTCAGCGACAAATTTTCGAGGATCACTGCTCTTCCAAAAAAAGTCCTGCAAGCTGCCGAATCTCACAAAAGTTGTGAAATTTAATTACCTTTCTAACGGTGTACTCAAAACTGCAATTATCTCTCAATTTTGTAATGCAATTGGAATGGGAAGGAGAAAAAAACTCATGTCATGCATATTTTGTAGGATCTTATCTCCGTTAAATTTAATTTATTTTTATGTAAATTACAAATATTTATTTAATAAATCTACTAGGGAGGTGATTGAAACCTAAAAGAACGTCTGGCGTGATGAATGTTTTTGTTTACTTCTTATGGATTATGTTCGCATTACGGTTTGTTTACCTTATCTCTTTCATTCTTCGTCTACCTACTTTGTGTTATAAATAACAATAATAATTGTCAGTATCGTGCAAATCTTCAGTCTGTTAAGGAAGTTTCAATTTGAGTGCAAGAAGTAAAAATGCCAAATTTATACACTTCTGAAGAGTACGTTGACATGATTTTCGCGTATGGGGCTGCAAGAGGCAATGGTCTTCGTGCACAAGAAGAATATCGCAATATGTTTCCAAATCGGCAAAGATATCCAGACCGGAGAACTATTGAAAACGCTTATCGCATCATGAGAGAAACAGGCTCTATTCCAAGACAACCTGTTAACTACGCGGGCCGAGCTCGAAGGGAAGTTGACATTTTAACTATTTTTGAAAATGATCCATCAACTAGTACCCGTCGCGCTTCAAATCAACTGGGAATATCGCACTCTACAGTCTTCAGAGCTCTCAGGGAAGACAATAGATATCCTTATCACCTGACTACTGTCCAGGAGTTGCTACCCCGTGATATGGAGCTACGGATGGTGTTTGCGCGATGGTATGTTCAACAGTGCCACGAGAGGCGTAACTTCCCTGATCACATAATTTGGACAGATGAGGCAACATTCACACGTGCGGGAATTTTTAACTCACGCAACTCTCACCTTTGGGCTCATCATAATCCACATGGCACTAGGGAACACCACTTCCAATATCAGTTCAGTGTGAACGTGTGGCTAGGAGTCTGTGGGCAGCATATGACAGAGCCCGTTTTCTTACCTGGTCGGTTAAATTCCAATACTTTTTATGATCTACTTCAGGATGATATAAGTGCGGCACTCCTCGAAGCAATACCACTTGAAGAAGAGCTATGGTGGCAAATGGACGGGTGTCCAGCGCATAATGGACGAGCTGTAACGAACTGGCTCAATCAACAGTACCCAGGAAGATGGATTGGGAAATATGGACCTGTGCATTGGCCGGCCCGAAGCCCTGATTTGACGCCACTGGATTTTTATATTTGGGGTAGGCTTAAATCGGAAGTGTACAGAGTACCCATTCAAGATATGAACCATCTGATCGCAAGAATTCGCGAATCATGTGAAGCAATGAGAGCTGACCGTGATCAGATTCGAAGGGCTACATCAGCTGTGTTAAACAGATGTCGTCACTGTATACTTCAAGGAGGAGGCCAGTTCCAGCAACTTTTGTAATGTTCAAAGATATTTTATTTACTGTTTAACTTTATGTAAAAATTAATTTAATTTTTCGTTGTAATTTACATAAAAATAAATTAAATTTAACGGAGATAAGATCCTGCAAAATATGCATGACATGAGTTTTTTTCTCCTTCCCATTCCAATTGCATTACAAAATTGAGAGATAATTGCAGTTTTGAGTACACCGTTAGAAAGGTAATTAAATTTCACAACTTTTGTGAGATTCGGCAGCTTGCAGGACTTTTTTTGGAAGAGCAGTGATCCTCGAAAATTTGTCGCTGACAACATTTTTTTAAAATTTTTATTTCTTGATCTGTTATCGCGCTTTTGAAATGATACTATGAACATTGAATGTGCATTAGACTTAAAGAAAATTTAATGGTGAATTCAAAACTGTGATGGAACATTGAAAAAAAATGTGTTGAAGCAGAGAAAATTGAGGTTTTCCTACAAAAAACACGGTTTTCACAAAATTACCTTTGGAACGGCATATCTGTGCAACGGAATAAGATAGAATCATGCGGTTGGCGGCGTTTAACTACATTTTTGATCTAGTTATTCCATCTTGCATATTGTCATCTACTTGCGAAACACCCTGTATATAAGAAGAGGAAAAGAAATTCGCTTCATAGTAGCTCCCTGATTCATCAGCTGCACATTGCAACATATGGGTGCATGCATTTTACAAACATTTGCCTTTCAGAAGATTTAAGCAGACTTGTAGATGAGTGAGAAGGTCCATTGATTAGTCTTTTTTGACTCCAGATGATTATGCATTTGAAGCACAAAGATCATATTATACAATTCTTGAAATTTTCCTTGATCAATCTTTTTTCTGGATAAAATAATGAACCCCTCCTGTTTCCCTTTACAACCTACCAATGAAGTTTAAGTTTATGACTAACAGATACATTGCTGCATAACATAACTGTCATTCTTTCCCTTCTGCTTTTGTGTGCCACTTGAAGTTCTTTTTCAAATTTCAGTGTCTGTTAAGGAAGGCATTTTCAAAACAGTTCAGATTCGTCTGTCAAACTCTAAAAATTACATAAAAAATCACCAGCCACTTATTCACAGCTTCTTTCCATGAAGTCCAATTTCTAGAATCCCGTGGTATTGCTTAAAATGGGTTAATCAACCAGATGACACATTAAGTTACCTTAAAAATGTAATAAATAAATAAATTTTTTTATTTAACAGAAAATAGGACCAGATACAGGAGTACCCGTACCCTCACTTAGTACCTGATTTAACCATTCTAATAGTACCAAGCCAAATATCATCATATGCAGAGTTCTTTATTGTTTATCATTTTTTCATCCCTGATGCATTTCTAGCATTGATTCAAAATTTATCAGTTTGTCTTTTTGCTTAAAAATATCTTGCACTGTTGTTACTCCTACACCATAATCCAAACATATATGCCCAATTAAAGCACAATTAAATCCATGAAAGAAATAATTTTTTATTGGAATCAGATGAAGTGGGGTGGGGGGAGTTCAGGGAAGGGAATCTTAATTTTTATTTGAGTTCAAGAAATTTTGTTGAACGTAATTGGTGGAAAATCCAATTTTTAAAAAAATTTAAGTTTTATGATATTTTGTGATAAATGCTTATTAAATACCAGGTTGTTAAATACATTTTGTGGCTCAATTAGAGAGGGGTACTAGCCTAAATTTTTTTGGTTACATTTGTACACTCTTCATATGAACCAATGTGAAGTTTCATTTCAATCTGTCAATTAATTTTTTGTTTACAAGCCATTTAGTATCAATGTGTCACAGTATTTTTTACAATGAAAAAATCAAGTATCGTGGATTGATTGAATTTTTATTTTTGGAAGGTTTTAAAAGCTAAGGAAATATATGAAAGAATTTTGAAAGTGTATAAGGATTCTTCTCCTTTAATTAGTACAGTAGAAAGATGAGTTGATGAATTTAATCGAGCTCATACAAGCCTTGATGACAATCCACATCAAGGACATCCAAAAACAGCAACAACACTAGAAATCCTGGGGAAAAAACAGGATATTGTATTGAAAAATCGTCAAGTGACAAAGAGATTTAGTAGAAGCCCAAGGCATCTTACTGGGCAATGTAAACGATATTTTGACTGAAATATTGGGTTTCAGAAAGCTATGTGCACAATGGGTGCCGCATTCGCTAACAATGGAACGCTAACAAGGGTAAAGTGGATTTTGTGCATCAATTCATCACTATGAATAAAACTTGTATCTATCACCATGATCCTGAATCAAAAGAAGAGGCTAAAGAGTGGTGAGAATCTGGTTCTTCGACTTCAAAATGAGTTTGTGTCCCAAAATCGGCTAAGAAGGTGTTAGTATCAATTTTTCGAGAATTTTGTTTGTGGATTACACGCAAACAATAAATTCTGAATATTGTTAACCTTTATTCTTATGTAGCCTTTTTAGACCAGCTAAAGGAAAAAAAATTGTAAAAAAGACCCAGTTGGCAGAAGAAAACAATTTTTTTTTATTAAGATAATACATTGTGTTACAAGAGTATTTGGACAATGGCTAAAATCTATGAATTTAAGTTTGAATTGTAGAACATTAATCTGAGCCAGATTTGGCCCCTAGTGACTTACACCTGTTTCAAGACCTAAAAAAATTCATATGTGGAAAGCGTTTTTCATCAAATGATGAGGTCTTAACAGCTGTAGAAGTGTATTTAGAAGCCATTCCAGATTATCACTTCATTGAATTCATAAATTGGAATCTTGGAACAAGTGTATTTGATGTTCAGGGAGACTGTACTGAATAATAAAGTACATTTCAAACCATAAATTAGAGTTTTCCTCATCAAACCACAAAACTTATTGAACAACCTGGTAAGATATTTATGAATATTACTATGTGGATGAGTACTTCCCCCCCTCTTCTTTCCTGAACAGTATAGATCAAGGTTTAATGGTCTTTCTTTTTTGCTTATGTTACGGCTTACGACATATAATTCATTAGTAACTTTTTATTTATGGCCATCTTAAAGAAACATGGGAAATCTGCTTAGTTTATATAGCTTTAACATGGCTGACTTCTCATTAATTAAACAAATATTAATAATGTTCACAGGGACTTCTACAGTCCTCATACAGATTTACCAATACTTCTTCCGGGTTCAACCGTGTCTTGGAGTTTTCTGGTGCCAAGCTTTCGCACATAGTGTGATGGCTTCTTCAGGGCTGAAAGGAGAATGAATTCATTCAGCCCTGAAGAAGCCATCACATGATGTGCGAAAGCTTGGCACCTAAAAACTCCAAGACACGGTTGAACCTGGAAGAAGTATTGGTAAATATGTATGAGGACTGTAGAAGTCCCTGTGAACATTATTCTCTAGATCTAATAAGCAATAAAACTATTCTAGTTGATAAGGAAATTAAAGCAAACTGGAAAAAGAAAAAAAAAAAAAATAAGCTGAGATTTAGCACATAAATAATAAAGCCAGTTTTCTCCTAACAAATACATTGTGAGATTTTATTATACACTAGGGATTTTATTAATGTTGTTAGCCCTAATAATACACATTGACTAACAGGAAATAAAAACTCTATCCCTCAACTGCTAAAGTGGCAAATGTATAACTGACTTCTCTTCAAAATGTATTCTTTATTACTCTGGATGTACAATGCAACATAAAAATTGGCTCATTTTAATTTGGAAGCCTTCTATCATCTCGATGAATGGACAAATTCTGATTGAGCACAATGCTTTAAACCCAAGGACAAGACATAACTACTAACCAGATTTTACTAAAATCCATTCAGTAATTTTGGAGTAAAGACAGGGAGAAAAGATCGGGTATGTTAGCAACATTTTTTTGAAACTGGACTGACACTAATTTCCAAAAAGTTAAAATTGGGAGAATAACAGATATAAAATATTTGATAGATTACTGTCTTATATAATAAGAACGCAAATACAATAAATACAGATAAAGCAATATACATTTAGATTACAAATGACTTAATAAAAATCTGACCGAGAATAAAAATCTGACCAGTACAGATACAGAATACCCAGAGTTAGTATGTATGTATTTATATATATATATATATATTTCATTAGGAAATTCATTTACCTCTTCAGCACCACCGTCATTCTCATCATTTTCTTCATCTTCTTTGTCTTCATCTAGGTCTTCATCATCATCATCAGCCTCCTCTTCTTCTTCTTCCTCCTCCTCATCATCATCATCTGATGTATCATTAAGTCCGTCAAGTTGACTCATTCCATTGTTCTGCGGGAGATATAAAATGTGAGTAAATTTCTTTATTAGAGAAAACATTACTTAAAAAANTGAATCAATTAAAATTTGTATTTATTTATGTGTTTTTCAGTTTGCAATTCACGGCTTACTTCGTTTTATCTATGTTGATGGATTCCCTCGCTGATATCAAGTCACTTTTAGTTTAGTTAAGCTCTTTGTCGTTGCTGCTTACTCTACAATATGATCTTCGTTAATAGGAATTTATCTTCCAATAAGCACTCATATTATATATATTTATATATATACACACACATTTATATGTAATATTAGGGTTATATAGTTATTTCAAAATAAAGCAATTTAAATAATTAAGTAAACACAACAAGCACACTTTTACCTCCTCATGGCAACAAACTTTATAGTCTAAAAAAAAAAGTTTTCTGGAATGCTAGCCATTTGAGATTGTACAGTAGTTCTTATATATGAGAGGAAACGAAGTGCAACAGCACATAGACAAACTAAGAACAAATTGAGGGAGGTAAATTAGGGGGGGGGGAAGAGTTAATCTTTGATTATAGATTTAACTTAATTTGTTAATCTGTTAAATTTAACTTAAATCTTTTGTTTTAACTTAATTTATGCAAGCTTGTATTTAAATCTAAAATTATTTAGGAAATATCCTGAAACAACATGACATAGGTATAACATCCATAGATATAACTATAACTAAGTATAACTATAACCATCCATAGGTATAACTATCCATATGTATAACTAAACCTATCACCATAGGTATAACTATACCTATCCATAGGTATAACTGTAACAATCCCATAGGCATAGCCTATGTTTAAGTTATACCTATGGTTAGTTATAGTTATACCTACATTATAGTTATAACTATTTTTTTTAAAATAAATCTTTATTTATTACATTCTGTTACTTAACATCTTGTAATTTGATGACGAATACAATAAATAAATCTTAAAAAAAACATACATATATAAAAAAATATAATGAAATAAAATTAAAATCAACAATAAAACAAATAAATGGTCATTGCTGTGCAGGGAGAAGGGGCCCATCGACCTCACTGCCAATTTTTCTAAGTTTAGGCATTAAGGCCCAGGAGGTCGCGAGGCCATCTCCGTTTTAGTCACTGGGAAGGATTGTGAGGATTGGAGTCCGACGACAGGGATTGGGCATATGGATTGGGATGAAATTGCAGTTTACTATGGAAGAGCTTGAAGCTGGTGGAGATAAGGTCTTTGACAAAAGGAATATTAAAGTCGTTATGAAGGGTAGAGTTGAACATATAATATGGAGCGTTAGCAATTATTCTGAGAATTTCGGACTGAAAGGATTGTATTTGTTGGATATTGGAAGGCTTAGCGGCACCCCACAGTTCTGGACGGTTTATATCGGTGGGTCAATAGTTGGAAGAGGAAGGACTTAGAGTGGAGAGATTGTGAGAGGAGATAGCATTATACAGAGCACGGCTACTTTCATGTATTCCAGCCCTTTCATGTATCTTTGCGACACGTCCATTAGATTAAAAAGCAGCTCCCTAGTGGCCTCCTAGCTAATAGCTGTTTGCTGCTTCTTAACAATAAATAAAATTTAATATTTCAGGTAAACCCCAACACTTGATTGTTTATTTTCTTAGAGTAGCTAAATATAAAGCACATTACAAAGAAAAATTTATTTGCACTTGTATTTAAAGTTCAGGCAATCCCACTCCTTTTAATCCATTTTCACTCAATAACAAACTCAGTTTTTTTTTTTGTTTTTTTTTTTGCATTTAAAAGCCACATGGGAAATTTCATAAAGATAACTGATTATGGCTTAAACAATATTTTAAAATTTAAATTAAAGGTTCATGTACACTCCTAATTGTTCAATTTCGGAATGTAGCTTCTAAAATATGTCTTTTATTAATAAATCTGTGTAGAGTTTTATTACTTAATAAATATTTAAGTAAATTTTTATCATTTAAAAGCTACAATCCNAAATTGTGTTAATAAAAATATATATTTTATATATAATCACAATGACAATCGTTTTTGGTATCAAGTCGGTAGGATCAAAGAAAAACTACTCCAATAGTTAAATTCCTACTTAATTTACAAAAATGAAGAGATTACCTGATTTCCAAATGTTGAATTGTTTTGTACCGAACTATTATTGTTTGGTACACTATTGGTGCTATGATGCTGTAACTGTGGGGCTAAACCTGTACAAAAAAAAAAAAAAAAAATTTAAACATTAATTAAAATAGTATTCAGTTTCACTACTCTTGACTAAAGATTTCATCTCTGTATCAAAAAAATATTTTCATCCATACTAAACATTTCAGGGATGCCACCTCCTATTTCTCAAAATTTAGTTCAACATTGAACTCATGTTTAAAAGCGGCATGCCCAATTTCATTAAGAAAAAAATCTCATTGAGGCTTATAAACCTTAAAATTAAAACGTTTAGTAAAAGTAATTATTTTTGTTTGTAGACCTACATATATGAATTTTAGTGACAATCATTTTGGTGTTTAAAAGGCATCACAATTATTTTTTTTTAAATCTGTTATAAGAACAACCTCAATTGCTACAAACATTTTCTAATCAGGGCAAATCGTTGAAAAAATATTTATGGTCAAGAGAAAACAGAAGACCAGACAATAGACGAGATGAAATTTTTTGTTCTGTCAAAGCAGCATCTAATTCAATTGTTTTGAATATCGGTCATGAGAACAATCTCAATTGTTACATTCCTTTGGAATTCACTTAAAGGATTCAGAAATATATTAGTGATAGTCAAGCAATGTTAGGAAAGCAAAAATATTGACATTAATTAAAGAAACATGTCTTATTGATGATAATAGGATAGTGGTTATTTTAGAGCAATTTAGACATGAAAGGAGTGTTTAAATTACAGTTTAGACCAAAATAATAGTATTCATTAATCTGCTTAAAGCCAAAGGCTTATTCTAGTGGAAATAGTCTAAATTTGGTTGCTTGCTGTACAAGAGGAGACAGTATAATAGAGAATGGAAAGTTGAATATAAACAATAAACCAGTTGACAAAGTTAAACATACACTAAACACATATATGACCACAGACAAGGGTTTATAAATTACTGAAGAACTGAACAATAAAAATAAAATATATTTTATATATATCCATATATAAAATATATCCATGGAGGAAAAAAAAGAAAAAAATAATAAAGGATTCCTAATGAACTGATAAAACAAAAAATACTGTTAAAATTGAAAGTTTTTTTACCGTAGATATTATTATTAGATTTTTTTGTTGTTGTTGTTGGGGTTCAGTTAAGGTAGATCCAAAAAAATACAAATTAAAAAAAAATGTGAATTTTAATTTATCTGCCAACGTTTCGGCTTACATTGTAAGCCATCTTCAGGGCTATCATGAAGGTGAGAGGGGACGTCATTCCCCTAAGATCACATTTTCATGATTTAGACTTATCTCTCAGTCATGAAAATGTGATCTTAGGAACATCAGCTCTTGTTTTCATGATAGCCCTGAAGATTGCTTACAATGTAAGCTGAAATGTTGGCAGATAAATAAAAATACACATTTTTTAATGTTACTAAGGTTGATATGGATGTTGTGGACCAAATCTTTGAAATATATAATGTTGCCAAAAATATAAAGCTGTGGGCAATGTGCATTTGTTTTAGTAAATTCAATATAGCTCAATAAATGCTAGAGTTAATTTCTTTTAGAAGACATCAGTCACGAAGAAAATTGTTATGCTTGTTGTCAAATGAATTGATCTATGGTCTAATTATAGGGAGGATACCCTAAATACCAAGAAATTGTGCAGGATCTAGTTTTTTGTCAGCATTGGCAGATGGATTAATTTTTTTTTTAAATTATGTGACATATATAGTCTGACTATAAAAAACATGATTGGTACAATATAAATGTGTAATTTATGATAAATCTATTGGTCTAGAACACAATGGGGAGGATTTGTTATAATTATAAAAAATTAATTTCATGATACCCATTGTTCTATAATTCATAAGCAATCTTTTAGTAGATAAGAAAAAAAATTAATTTTATTTGGCACTTATACAGAAATTTTATTTGGAAATTATGGTTGAAAAAAATATTTAGGTCCTGATATTTTTTAAGGACTGAAGATCAGACAATAGATGAGATTTGAAATTTTCTATTCTGCAGAGCTATACAATACAATGTCTTGTGAGTGTGTGTTTTTATGGGTGCATAGGCAGATCTAGCCAAGTCTTATTTGTTTAGTGTTATCTTTACGATACCAGAGAATCTACTGTCAGGTCAAGTGACACTTAAAAGTAAAGTCGAGTTCATTTTTAAAATATATAGATACTGATCTTGGAGGTATGAACTGACAAAATGTTTTAATTGTATTTACTTACAAGGATTGGTCAATAATAAAGTTAGTGTCCTAAAATTATGTAATTAGGAATACAATTCCTAATTACATATTAAATAGAGAATATGATAAAGAAAATTATATCTAACCAGCAGATGCAGCTTGACCCTGGAAAGCAGAATTGACATGTTGTTGAAGAATAGTAGGAGCAAGATTGTGAGGCATGGCCATTGTTGCTGTTATAACTGGGCCTGTTAAAACCTGCTGGAGCTGATTACCTAAGTAAAGAAAATCATATATTAGAAAACATTTATGTGTATTATTTTTTAGTAAATTACTTCAAGGAAGTTAAACAATTTACAATGTTTCATTGACATGATTTCTTTTAAATTTCTCTGATTCTTCACCGATCATACTTAACAGAAGTTAAAATAGGGTTTAAACAAAATTTTAAATATAAAATAGGGTTAGAAACACAATTTTGAAAATATAAAAAGCAATTTGAATTTTTTTCTACAATTTATTGGATGAGTTTGTTAATAGCTGAAATCTTCAGTTAGGAAGGGTGGAGGGGAGGGGAAGAGGAAGATCAAAATTTAAAGTCATAACTTCAATAATGATATTAATTGTGGTATGTAATCCCAATTTAAATTTTCTACAAGAAATGCAAAGGGAGCCAGAAAAAAAATCTTACTACCTCAGCCGAGAATCAAACCCAGGTCTCCTACTTTCGGGGCAGGTATGCTGATGCCTACACCACCGAGGCAGGTTAGATAATCTCTCAAACTCCCCGCACTTTACTTCGTCTTATAAGTATAAGAAGATGTATTCGTCTTGAGATTTAGACTTGGAGTAAATTGTGGGGAGTTGGAGAGATTATTTCATTGTCTTTCTTATGATTTAATTTATTTAAAGTTTTATAATTTCTAAAAATGCAATAGATGTAAAATATAAATCAGCTTCAAGTTTAAATTTTTTTTATTATATAAAACCAGTTATTATCAAATGTTTACAAGTGCGTAAGGTTCATACATTTAAAAAAGTGTCCAGTTAGGGGAAGGAATCCAATTAGCCTCTCAGTAGCATTATTATTTCTCAATAAAGGCCTTTCAGGCGGGGCTGAAACCCACAGCTTAGTGAGGCCCAAAGACCTTATGCTAACCTAGTTTTATTCTTAACTTAAACGGCTGAATTCAGTTCCATTCTTTAACATATCATTTTTAAATCCAAGTTAACATTGTTTAATAAGTACGAGGGCGGGTCATTAAGTGTGTGACTTTTTGAATTTCCCGCCTTATAATTAGGTTGGCAACACTGCTCCTGTCAACAAGCATTTATCAGCTCACTCCTGTAAAAGTTTGAACACGCTAGGTCTTTTAGTTTGTGTTTGACAGTCTTTAAAGACATACAACTTCGTGAATTGTGGAAAAAATGGAGAAAAGTGAATTTTGTGTGCTCATCAAGCATTATTTTTTGCGGAAAAAAACCATCACTGAAACAAAGGCTAAGCTTGAAAAATACTATGGGGACTCTGCACCATCGATAACAATGGTAAAAAAGTGGTTTACAGAATTTCGTTGTGGCCGTACAAGCACGATCGATGCCGAACGTTCTGGACGACCAGTAGAAGTCGCTACACCCGAAACAATTGAAAAAATTCACGATATGGTGTTGGCCGATCGGAGATTGAAAGTGCGGGAGATTGTGGAAGCCATAGGCATATCACATGGGTCAGTGGTTTCGATTTTGAATGATCACTTGGGTATAAAAAAGCTATCCGCAAGATGGGTGCCGCGTTTGCTAACAATCGACCATAAACGCAATCGTGTGACAACTTCGATCGAATGTTTGGCGTTGTTCAACCGCAACAAGGACGAGTTTTTGCGCCGATTTGTAACAGTGGACGAAACATGGATACACCACAACACGCCAGAGACCAAGCAGCAGTCAAAACAGTGGGTTTTGCCGGGTGAATCAGCGCCGAAGAAGGCCAAAGTGGGTTTGTCAGCCAATAAAGTCATGGCTACTGTTTTCTGGGATGCACGCGGTGTAATCCACATAGATTACCTTCAGAAGGGAAGAACAATCAATGGCGAATATTATACCAACTTATTGGACCGATTTAATGAGGATTTAAAGAAAAAACGACCGCATTTGGCCAAGAAAAAAGTTCTTTTCCATCAAGACAATGCAAGAGTCCATACGTGTGTTGTTTCCATGGCAAAATTTCAAGAATTACGCTATGAATTGCTCCCTCATCCGCCGTATTCTCCGGATTTAGCCCCGAGTGACTATTTCTTGTTTCCGAACCTTAAGAAATGGCTTGGCGGAAAGAGATTTTATTCCAACGATGAAATCATCTCACAAACAAATACATATTTTGAGGAGCTCGAGAAATCTTATTTTTTGGAAGGGATAAAAAAATTGGAGAAACGTTGGACGAAGTGTATAGAGCTCAAAGGAGACTAAGTTGAAAAATAAAATTACTTTTTATCAAAAAACCTTTGTTTCATTTAAAAAGTCACGCACTTATTGACCCGCCCTCGTATCTTTCATAAAAATTGAACAGGACATTAATATAAATATTAGAAAATAACACTAAACATTCCATATAATGGTGTTTTAGGTCAGGACAGTAGTATGTATAAAGCCTAGATAATAATCACATTCTATTATTTTATTCCATGTGCAATTACAAAAAAAAAAAAAAACAATAAATTAAAGAAGTGATTCTTAGTTACTAGCTAGCATAAATTTATGAAATTTTAATAAAAGAATACCTTGCAAAGCAGAAGCTGGGACTTGTATGGTTATTGCCCTAGGTTGAGAATCAGGAACACCTTGTTGGGCAGGTAAGGTGATTTGTATGGCAACATTTTTGCCAGGAGGATAATCCATAGTATTTCCTAAAACATAAATTTTTTTAAAAATTATTCTTTGAGGAGTAAAAAAAATTAAAAGTCACATTTTTTATGAAATATAATACTTTATTAGTAATAGCTTACCTGAAATTCTTGGAATCATTAATAATAACAATAATGAAGAGGTGTATGAAAAAAGAAAAGTGACTGTTTTTCAACCAAATATTTCTGTTATTATATCTGTGATATAAAGTACAATTAATACTAGTATCTATAATTAATTGTTATCTAGTCATTAGTCATCTGCTAAGCAATTGCACAAAAACACAATTAATACCAAAATGGAGAGTTTTTAACCATAGAGATTATTAGTAGATATCTCTAGAGTGTAGAGATTATTAGTGGATGTTTAAAAAAAAAAACATCAACATTAATACCATTGTTTGGGATATTCTTCGAAGAACTCATAGACTGCAATTTCAACATCCGCAAAATTATCAAATTTTTTTCCCTTGAAAATGGGCCATAGATTGAAACAAGTAGTAATATGATGGTGGGAGGATCGGACTATATGATGGATGAGGCAGGAGTTCAAACCCATGAAGTTCTTTAAATTTTTCTTTGGCTCAACAGGTAGTGTGAGGACAAGCATTATATTGTTGGAATAAAACTTCTTTTTGGTTGATCAAAGCTGGATAATATTTTTATGGATACTAAATTTTATAGGTCATTGTCGTGTTACTTCTCAGAAACAAATAACTAAACTGAGGATTTATTTTTATTTTATTTTATTTTTTAAGTTAAATGGGATTTAACAAGCATAGAGAATGCATGGATTATTCAGTAATTAGAATAAGAATGGTATTAAAAAATTTACAGTCCTTTGAAATTTTAAATAAATCTTTTTTTTTTTTTTTTTTATACACACCTAAATTCTAGTTGTGACAAAAAAACATAATAATTAATTAAGAGATCCATTAAGAAAATATCAACAGTTTAGAATTATTTAAATCCTTAAGTATATAACTACAGTGTTCTAAAGTATTTTACTTTACAGTTTAGCATTGTTACAAGAATAACAAATAAAAATTACTCAAATGAGGAATGAAAGGGAATGGATATGTTCAATAATGAAAACAATTGAATTAAAAAGATATTTTAACTGCTTATTGTTATATACAAATGGTTGCTTATTACCATTTGTGCTATTAAACCACTGTACCAAAAATGCTTAAAAAAAAAGAGAGTCACTTGTAGGCCAAAAATGGTCACTTTTAAATGAACCAATAATAATGATTAAGTTCATTTGCACTTTTTCTACAAAATGAAATAGTCAATAGTAACAATACGAAATAAAAATTACATATTATGCCATTCAACAAAAGTACTATGAGAGAAATTGACTGGAAAAGCCCCATGGAAAATAGGTGGCCAATATCATTATTCTGGGCTTAAGTGCTTACCCAGTCAATTTGACTCCTATCTGCGGAGGGCTGGAATTTATGTAACTAATACTTAAGTTTTGAAACTCTCTATAAAAGCACTCATAAAAAAAATAGTCAGATGAGACTTCAATGAGTAACTATTTGATTGTAAAGCCATTTAAGAGTAATAAGTTTTTATTCCTGTATAAAATCCTACAAAAGGTGAGACTCAAACCCGCAGCACATTAGAGGATTCAACAAGGAACCCATGGGTTAAAAACAAAACAGGCCATTTTTTACTTTCTTTGTAAGTTCTTTATTATTTTCTCTTACAAAGTTTTTTTTTCATGATTTTAAAATTATTCATTTTAAATTTGGTCAAATCAATTGGGACCCAACATAAAACATATTCATTGGTTAAGAACGTATATATTTATAATGAATTGACATAATCTAATTTTACTAAAAAATAGTACAAAACTAAAAATTAAAAACTTCATTTATTCCCCAGTTTTAATGGAATTCCAACATAGCCAAAAATAGGTCAGAAAACCAGAACAGCAGGTAGGCAATATGCATTAGAAGGAGCAGCTGAATCCCTAGGCTAAATGTAATTCAGAAGGAGATATTACCTATTTTAACTTTTCAGTTTATTTACTATGCAAGTAATAAAAAACCTCAGAATCATGATACTTTTCACAATTTCACATTTCAAAAAGTCCCCACAAAATAACTATCCCTGTTCTAACTAACTTGTTAGAAACAGAAGAATTGATTTCGATTAAATTTTAGCTCTATCCTTGCTAACAATATGCTTATTTCATAAGAGCATTATCAAACAACTCCAAGGGGGTTGAAATTAATAAACAGCCTTTAAATAACCGAAATCAACCAGGCTTTTGTGAGAGAAAAAAGTGGTACTATATTACCATATATGGTACTATTGGAAAAAAAAGTTCTACTAGATTTAACCTAGGGGACAAAAAATAGTTTTAATTATGTTATAATATAAGAAACAAAAAAGCATTATATTATCTGTTCTTGTTTATTTCATTTAAAAAAAATTAATAATAATCAATATTTTGTGCCTCTAAACTTACAAAAGAATTGTGAATTTTAAAACCACTTTTTTGATAGAAAAATGAAGATTTGACCAAAATTTTGGGGATGAAAAATATGGATTTCAACACATAAAATTTGACGATTTCTTTGGAGTGAAAAACTCGAGGGTAATAAATGTAACCCTCTCAAAGCTTTAGTTATTTCAAGATTTCATCTCTAAATTTAAATTATTTTTAGTAGTTTAGTCAATTTTCACCAGAGGCAAGTGAAACCTTTCCATTTTATCATAATAAATGTTACTTTTGGTTAAAAGCTTTTAAAATTTATAACTGTAGATTAGGCATGAATCAAATAAAAAATTACCATATGACTCAAAGAAAAAAAATTATTTATTTGGAGGATACCAATGAAGATAATGGGAAGTAAAGGAACAAAAATTATATAGCTCATAATTCGTATTATAGAAAAAATTATAAAACATAATAGGTGTGAAAACTCACACACTTGCAGCCTATAAAATTTTTACAAATGGAACATAATATAAAATTACATTTAAAATGACCTTAAAGGGTTGAACACGACTCTCCCTTCACCTCTCCTCCTTGTTAGCCCAGAGCCAAATTCCAACAGCATAACTTTTCATTACCTTGTTCTTTTTGACTTCAATGATTAAATTATTCCTTTTATTTTATACAAATAATCTATAATGAATCATGGGATATCTGTTTGTTACACAGTATATGCCCAAGGTTATGAAGAGATCTACATTATAATGAAGTAATCAAATGTTTCGAAAACTCCCAATTCATTTTCATACCCTCATTAGGTGTCATATGTCTCTCTCTCAATAGACATTTCAATTATATTAAGAGAATTTTGTGATGCTATTAATTTCCTACAATTTTTTCTTCTTCTATAGCTCTTTTTGCTGGATATTCAAGCTAAATATGTTTATTTTGAAATTCTAGTTAAACTTCTTAAAAAAGCAACTACTGTAATTGTGACCTGAATCATCATAAACCCTCTTAGAATTTTATTGTTAACTTTTAAATTGTAATGGATTGTTATTTTAAAACAATTAAGAACTTACGAGATTGGGTTTTCTTTTGATCCATTATTATTTTTGGAAAAATAATTAATCAATGAGAAGAACACTTTTTACTAACTGGTTATTAAGATCTTAATATTTTAACAATAACTTCATTTTTTTAAAGAGAGTTTAAGATAATTCTGTCCAAATATTGTAATGCTCAAGAAAAATAAAAATCATAACCACCACTCAAAATTAGATGTTTTATACTTCTAGGTGAGCCCAAAAATCTAAAAATGTCTAATAAGTTACACGGAAATGATTGAATAATTTCAATAAAATTTGGGATTTAGGTAATATTTGTTCGGAAAATAAGGTTAATTTCACATTAGCTTAATCCATAACTTGTAGTATAGTAAGGGTTTAAAATTGCTCTAACAAACAAACCGCTGCACCTATCCACCAGGTATTTATGCCATTTAGACAGAAAATGAAGTTTTCATCCTCTTAGCTTTTACCATATCTTCAAGTAATTCTATAAATTTATGATTTTATTAGGAACTACTAGGGCCTTTCAAACACAAAATAGTGATGTTAATTTATTGGTTTTATCTACAGTGCTCTGAATCATAAAATTTCCAATCCAAGTACAAATGTTAATGACAGAGTTAACCTACAGGTGCCCAGAAGAATTGAAGTAGAGTTATTTTAAGAACTATTTCAGTTATTAGTTTATTTTGCAAACTCTTTAATGAAGAACTCAATCAGTTATTAGTTTATTCTGCATACTTTTTTTTTAATGATCAATGTTACACTAAAAAAAAAAAAAAAAAAACTCAATAGAACTTTAATTACAATTTATACCTTTAATAATGGAAATTTTATTTATTGGGGAAGAAACACACACGACGACTGCCCATGGTTAGATTGTTAAAAAGAGTTAATAATTTCAATTTGCATTGCTCCAATAAAGACTACAAGACAATACACACAGGGATTAAATTAATTATATCAATTTTTAACAATTACTTAGAAATTTTAATTATTTTAGTTGACCTAATGGACCAAGTTTAGGAATAATTAATAATGCTCTATGCTAAGACTTATTTACCTCATCTATATACCATACTTTAAGAATGTTTTAAAATAACTATCCCTGTTATACAAAAATATCTTTGTTGATTGAAATATTTCACTTAAAAAGTATGTTTCCTTTCATTCCTGAAAACTTAATTAACTATAATAATATAAAATTAACTGCACTGTACCATGTGCCAAAGCAGGCTGATTAGTTGACTTCTGGGTGATGGGTGTTTTCAAAGGAGGAGGTATTTCATCTGCTTTAGGCTCAACAGCTTTTGTAGCTTGTAATTTTGCTTCCCAAGTATTTTTCAACTCCATAAGCACTTGTTCATCAACCCCCTCATCTTGGAAAAATTCCCTTACTCCCCCAATTACATCATCAATTACACTAGAATATAATTTTCCCTAAAAATGGAGAAATAAATATTGAGAATTACTATTTCTGAGGAAACAATAAAATAACAGGAAAATTAAACCAGCCTAAAAGTTAGCAGTTAATAAGCGAGAACATTAGATTTTAAAAGAATACCTTTAATTTTTAATATTTATAACGACTGATTATAAACAAAGACATAAAGAAACTCATAATTTGAAACATGCAGTTACTACTATGAAACCTTATCAATACATTTTCATTAAAAAAAAAAAGAAGAGGTCTAGGTACGAAACATAAATAAACCAATTACGGTGAAACGCCTAATAATTTAACGAAATTCATACTTACAACAGTAGTTTGACTTAAAGACATGATTAATATAGTATATTAAAATAACAACATTCAACTATCATCCGCGAGGGCTTCCAAGAAGCCAAATATCACGTCACTTTCTGGTCTTTTATACTTTCTAGCCTTCCCTAGTACAACCGAAGTAAGATGATATCCTCATTTATCTTAATATAAATAAAATCCAAAGTAGGGGGATTGTAATTTTAAATACACAAAACTAGTAAGCTAGAGATAACTTCAATATTTCGGGAACATGAAAATATTTCCAGACATAAAATATTCGAATTAAAATCTTGTGTGGAATATTACAGTTAAACTTGACTAACGTAGTTATTAACGTGATGCTCCTCGCGGTGAAATTCATAACTACGAATTGCAACATGAATTCAAATCTAAGTCTATGTTTTAGGTTTTGCCGGAACAAATTCTTTATTTATTATCATTAATTATTATTAAATTGTGCTGTATTTATATATCCAATTAAATAGTATTATAATTGAAACAACGCCATGTGAATACTGATTTAATTACATATTTGAAATTAACCTCAGAGTTTCTTTTAACTTATATCTTGTTCTTGTTGACGCTATTTTCAGAAATTTCATTTGATTCTTTATCGGTTAGGAACTTGGTTAAAGGTAAAATGTTGTTCATTCAATAAAAAACAAATATTGCGAGTTCAAAGATTGCGAGGGCCCCTTATTTTAAAAACATAGAAGCTAAATTCCATTTATGAGATTTCTATTGCTGAGAAGTGAATGAATTAATTTATAACCTAAATTGGAGGATGGGTTTAGTTAAAGGCCAAATTAAATAACATTAGTATTTTTGTTATTCATGTAATGACAAACACAGTCTGGAGACAGCTTTAGTGAAATCAAAATAGCTGTTTTATGTTATTAATGTAATTTTTTATGAAATGTTACTTAGTTTATGAAAGTACTCTCTGACAGGACTTGGTAATAAAAACTATGAAAATCACCAACCAATGGTCAAGAGAAGAAGAATAGTATTGACAACTATACAACCTTAAATTTAAAATTGACTTTGTGAGTCCTGTGCTTTCAAATTAGCAGGTAAATTAATTTGATTGAGGGACTGTAAAATTACACTATTACTTTAAGGTATTCCTACTCTTTCCTCCTGTTCAACTTGACTGTTCGTTATATTTGAGTTTTATTAAATTGGGATCTATTATAAAAGTTGCAATATGACATACAAAAACTAGGTGGTCAGGAGTAATAATAAAAGAGCACGAGTTTCTTCTAGACCTGTATTGTTGATTATTTCAGTTTAAAACATGGCTTTCCGATTGTTGTATGATGTAATTAATTATTTTAAATATGTTTTGCCTAATTTTTTATTTTAATATTTTTCTAAATCTACTTTATGCATAACAGCTTGTTTGAGATAGAGAAAGAAAAAAAAGGTCATCGCTTTCTATCCAATGGATAGCTGATTAATAGGATATATTTTAAAATAATTATATTAAATATATTATAATTATAAATTATTATATTATAAATAGTTATAATTTGTTGC
>KZ807742.1:42342-78299 GCA_000696205.2 Oncopeltus fasciatus | reverse complement strand
CAATCAAGAACAGAAAATTTTGCTCCTTGTGATATTTTCTTTTTGTGTGCACTGCACTCTCTATCCCACCTGTTCTTGATTGCTACATATCACTGCTGCAGGAGTTTCATTTTCTATATATATACATATATACATATATAATATGTTATTTATGGGGTATTATTATGTTATTTATTACACAGTATTTCTTGTTTTAAATTATTTGGCTATTAAAAACATTTTTTCAAGAACATGGACTACTGCAGGTCATTAGCACCTAAAAAATGTATGACAATTCAGGATTTCAAGCCTATTTGTAGAAATTATAGGAAAAGGTAAGAACAATGACTGGTAAATTCAGAGCCCTTGATATTTTAATTGTTATTTGGCAGTCTTTAACTGTACCACTCTCCCAGCCTACACTTAAAATAATATACTCTGATATTCCCTGAGGGGCTCAGGCTATTCATGTTTGTACCATTCCACAATTAATGAAATTGTGCACGCTCATATATGAATATGTGTGTGTGTCTAGAGTCGGTTTACTCTCTAGTATCCACAACTTTTACAATTAAGGAATCAACTTTAGTATTAGATCTAAATTCTGCAGTCTTTGGAAGTTTGATAATGGAGGGGATTGACTTAGATAGGCGGGGAGGTTTAGAGGAAGACTAACATATTAAATTATCTTCGTTATTAGTTTTCAATGCAATTTAAGAGTGTAATATATGTCAAATAATAATTTCTAATGTTTATATTCTACAGATTTTTATGAAAAAATAGGTAAATGTGTTTCAAAATATATCAGCCCAAAAAAAAACAACCTCCCCTCCCTGCTGGTTGGTTAGATCCAGCCTCAGCAACATTTACTGTTTCTTTCCTTTTCATGTGTCCATTTTACATTCTAGAAAAATTTACTAGTTTAAGTCTATTTTTAATGAAATGCAGAAAATTTGCATATTACTCCTGCAGGACAGACTTTTTAGTATAAACTTTTCTCTAATGTAATGAGTATAGTATTTGGAAAGATTTATCATACACTCCTTTTCTTTGACTAATGAAACCAAATTCTAGATTTGAGTTACTTTTTCAAACCATTGCCCTGATTCATTATTGACTCAAATCAGATGGGGGGAGTTCCAAAGAAGACCAAATAATTATTAAATAATCCTCAATGTCTTTGTTACAATTAGTGTTATGAAAAAACATGTAAAATAATACATTTAAAATATAATTCTCTAAAATTTAGTTTCTTTAATATATTTAAAAAAAATACATAATTAGCATTATATTTGTATATCTCCCTATACTTCATAACTAGGAGGGTTGAACATCCCATTCCTTGGGATTGGTCTAAAGTCAGCCGGCTATTAAGAACAATTTGCTCTAGTTTAATTCTATCTTTAATTAAATACTGAAAAATTGCTTATTTTAAGCAGCTCCCGCTTGAAAGACTTTTTAATGTAACTTTTTCCCTTATGTAATAAATATAATATTCTATATTTAAAAATAATACAAAAAAAAAAAAAATTAATAGATGAACTAAAGCCTCAGAAATAATTTAAAATAAAATTAATTTCAAGGATTTGCTTATCAACAAAAATGGTTTTAACGGTCAGCGGAACTTCAATGTTGAAACCAGTTGTTATTTCGTGGGTCATGAACCTGAAAACTGAAAAGTTTTTCAGTCCTGTGACCCATCTTGAAAGGTCACTTATGGAAGCAGCACCCTAAGAAAATTTCTTCAGGATTTAAAAACAATAAACAACAAAATTATGTTCATATTTTATTTAATAATCAGCATGGGAAGATAGAACTAACGTCAAATTTTTTTTATGCCTAAGGTTGAATTTTATTTAGTTCTCAAAAATAATTAGAATTCAATATATAATTTATAAAGCAAATTGATAAATTACTCACTTCTCATTAGGGTAAAAGTACATATTGAATAAATATTTTTGGAAATGAAAAATTAAACAACTCATTAAAAAATTTTAAAAAGTTGTTCTTCTATTTGTTTTTCAAGTTCTTATTCTGGAAATTACATTTGGGTCATTTGTCTAAAAGTTTTGTTTGGCCATTGTCAAATATGATCTCTGTCAGGCTTAGAATTACTTATGGAATGCCAAACTGTTTCATATTATGTTTCTATTTTTAGTTTATATTTGACCATTTTCTCATATTTCTTTCATAGTTCCATTTTTACATGTAGTGTATTTATGGAGGGAGTCAAAGTGGCAGTAATTTTCACACAACTTTATTCATTGCTTTCTTTCATTTGTTACTATTCTGTAAGTATATATTTAATGTTATAAAAGTAAAATATCTTTTAGGGATCCATAATTGTTGAGTTAGAGAAAAAATTTATTTATTAAAGTGGATTAGTGAAATATTCCCAGAATTACAAGATAACAGTTTGTATTCATACCACTTTAAAAATAATATTAACAAATAAATAAATATATTCATCTCAAAAGACAATATTGGGTCAAGGTATAATAAGTTAATTGTTTCCTTGATCAGTGTGTTGTGTTGCCAGTTGAAATTTAAAATGGGTAGGGGTTAAGATGTTAAGGCATGTGAATTAGGCAAAATAATTACTGCAAATTTGCTCAAGAGTAAAAGTATTTGTAATTTAAAAAAAAATAGTTTAAATGATAAACATGTTATTCTATATTTTAAACTACTAATAAAATTTTTAGTGTAAAACAAAGAAAAAGAAAAAAAAAACAATCAGAAGCCTGTTAAGTGAATATGAAGAGTGGTTCTTAGCAAGGAAAGTGAAAAAAAAAAAAAATAGTTCTGCATGAAAAAATTGAACAGGTGAGTTCAAGTCTAGGAATAAAGAGCATTACTGGTCACCATAATATCATGGTGGTGTAATAATATCTTCAATTTATTTATTTTTTAAGTGTTAACCCACCTTTCAACCCTTTAGGGGAGGGGCTATCTACTGGTTACCAACCCCATTCCAAACATCCATGGCTCAGGACAAACATTTATTCATGTATTAAAGTTTGCCTGGGGTGAAATTTGAACCCTCAACTTCAGGATTGCGGGACCCGAATGGATCCCCTGAGCTACTCTGATGCATCTTCTTACTCTTCTAATATTTGAAGTTATAATATTTCCTTCTGCAGGCAAAAATTTTTTCCTAGGGTTCAAAATCTATGATTTGTGTGCAAGGATGAGAAGTACTTTATATGCACCTTAATGTTTTTTTTGCGAATGTTTTGTATATGTGAGTACATGTTGAAACTATATGCTGCTTTGGATAACTAAAATACAGATATTCGTATTGAGTTTTAGGCGCCATTTCTTGAACCACTCTGATAATTTTTCTGTAGCTTGCTAGAGATCCTTAACAGCTTCTAGCACATTTTTATGCTTTCAGAGAAGCTGAGTGTGGTCCGCAAATGTTGATATTTCTGAATAAAGTGGATGAGGGAGATCATGGAATTTCAATCCGATTTTGGAGGAATGAGCTTGTAATATTAAATAAGGCTTTAGGTGTAAATGTCTTTTTCAGTTTGCTAAAAATGCCTTTACGCCAAACAGAATCAAAAGCGCCTTCAATATCAAAGAAGACTCCAACCGAATATTGTTTGGCCTCAAACCCAGTAACAACCTGCTCTGGACCTGTATAGTCGCTGAGTGAAGTGTCCTGAAATCAAATTGATGAGTTGGGCTATGGCCATTTTCTTCCTAATGATTGCGCAGTTTTTATTCAATGCACTTCTCTAGCAGTTTTGCTAGACAATTCAGGACGCTGATTGGGCGGTAAGTCTCAGGAATCTTCTTCTGCTTCCCTTCTTTGGCAAACATAAAAATGACTGCATTCTTCCATGTTGAAAGGAAGTGTCTAAAGCGAAGACAGGCGTTATAGAGGCACACATTGATGGCAATGGTCTTCTTCGGAAGTTTCTTGAGCACTAGGTTCGGGATCAGGTTATCCCCAGAAGCCTTTTTTGTTTTCAGTCGCCGTATGAATCCATAGATCTCATTAGGAGTAATAAAATCTTCGGTCGATTTGTGAGGAAAAGACTCTTTGAGGATGTTATCTACAAGATAGTCTGTCTAAGGGTCAATCAAGAGTGGTAAATTTTGAAGAAAGGTATTCCAAAAAAAAAAAATCGTACCATTTTCTTTGTCACAGTCTTGCCTAGTATTCGTCTAGGTTTTTTTCCAGAGGGAGCTATTTCCTGAAAATGTTTTTATATCCTTGCAGGTTTTCCTCTTCTAGAAGTTGCCTAATTTTTCTAGATGATTTATTTCTCAAATTTCTTATGGTGGATCCCTGGTACGTAACCATTACTTTCTAGCTATGTTTTTAGCCCTAATCAAACTAGAAATGTGGGATGATGTTGTGAATGTTATTTCACGGGATTCCTCTGGGGTTGCAGAATTAAATCGTGCCCTGATTTTGTATATATGTTCAGTGAAAAGTATGGTAGCTCTGTCTTCTTCGCTGTCATAGGATACAGGGATGTCTAACCTAGTCAGAGCCCAATCGACACTGCCACGAATAAGGCGTGGTAATTGTGGTGCAATCTCTGGTGGACAGTGATCGTCTCCATGTAAAGTGGGTTTGTTATATGCCAACCTCGACTCAGATCACCTTCTTGACATATGTAAATTTGACTGTCCTCCAGAAATTGCACCACAATTACCACGCCTCATTCGGGGCCGTGTCGATTGGGCTCTATTTGTACTAGTTATGACTATTTTAGACATCCCTGTATCCTATGACAGATAAGAAGACATTGACAGAGCTACCCTACTTCTCACTGAACATATATACAAATCAGTACACGATTTAACTCTACAACCCCAGAATTATAATCCCATCTCGGAGTATACCTTGACACAAGACTAACTTGGAAATTTCACATAACACTAGACTTCAACAAGCACATATGTGACTTAACATGTACCCACTACTAAGTCGATTCACTAAGCTAAAACATTTAGTTATCATAATCAAGATAGTGCTAAGATCAAGCCTTGACATTTGTTAAGGAATAAACCTCTGGTTAATTTATTTGATTATGAGTGCCCCTTAGTCAATTACAAATCGGTAGTGTTTCCTAATGGAGCCAAAATCTGAAGGCTTGGAATTTTCTTTGTGATTTTTCTTGACTAAAATTACTGGGAAAGCCCAAGGACTATTTGATTTTCTAATAATTTCCCGCTTTTTAGCTGGTTTTATACTAAAGTCTTTAGGATAGGGGGTTCGCTTTGTGTTACTCTGTATGACCTTGGCGATATTGGTTTCTATGTCAAAAGTTCTAACGTCTGATGTTTTTGACATGTGAAAAAATAAGAAAGTAAATCATAAATTCTTCAATCACTCTCTTTATTTGAGGTTCCTGTAAATGTTCTTTTTCACGCGACTTTGAAAAACTATTTATGATTGGCATATTGTTGTTACCATACACCAAAGACGGACTTATTACATATTGTTATGTGCTATATTGGGTAAAACCATTTTGTTCTTGGAATGTTTAAATGTTTAAAAATTATAGTATTTGAAATTGCCTGTGAGTGTTACAGGAAGATTCAGTTTGATATTTTTTCTTTGAAATTTACGACAGCCTATTGTTCTGTTAGTACTTCAAATTTTGATGAGAAATCAGCTAGCTACCTTACTAATTATTTAATTAATTTTATAGAAAATTCACCCATATGTGTTTATTGCTAGGAAAGTTAATTTTTCCGTGTTTGTCCGTAAGTGGCTGAAAGTCACCCGAGAAGTGTAAATTAAACGTGTTTTGGTTGGTCTAATGCGTGACGTGACGTATTCACTCTTAATTAAAGCTATTTATGCTCCTGTATCCACCAATATTTGCATTTAAATATCATTAATTAATCCTTAGACCAAGATTTCGTAGGTAGATGTTGAGTTGAGTGTAAGTAGATAGATGTTTAAGATAGGTAGGTAGATGTTGAGTGTAACTCAACAATGTATTTTTTTTTTGTTTGAGATAGTTTCTTCTAAGATAACTTATTGCTTGACCTAGCCATTCTCCCCAGACTATGTATTTATTATGGGTCTTACGGGAGTGAAAATATGGTTTTTCCAAAACCTCTTGATTGTTTTGTGTATATAGAATTTTTGAGTTTGTGTTTATCATTTCGCACTGTGATGTTTTATATGTCCGCGAGACTGCCGTATCCTATCCCATCTGCCAAAAGGTTGAGGTGAACAGATCTCGAAATACACACTGTCCATGTCGATAAAAGCTGAATAACTTCCTGGCTTCATTTCATGCTTAAGGGGAAAAAAAACCCTAACAATTCTGCCGGTCATTACCGTGAGAAACAGTTGCTTGAGGACTTTTGTCAGGATTTCTATGTCGTTTCCGTTTGTGTGCCATTCGACTGAATGGCATAAACTCTGTCTCCCAAACTGTCTATGATTCACCAGTGGCGAATTTCAAGTTTGTGAACTGATGCAATAAGGCCTTCGGTGAGTATTGTTTCAGAATTTGATTCATCTTGTCTTTGGCTGTGTCACAATGGCTGGATTTGTGGCTAAAAGTGTGTCCCAGTAAGTCAGCTCTTGTCCCTCTACTGTCAGTCTTAAAATTTATAATATGTCCTGTAAGTGCACACTACGCTATATTGTCTAGACGGTCTAATTATTCGAAAAATTCAGTGACCTCTTGTGTGTGATGGCCGCTCAAGGTCGGTACTTATGAGTGCGCTGTCGTGCACTATGTCTCGAGGTTTATTATTATTAGCTAATTTATCTTCGACAGACTGACTGTCTAATGGTGATGTGTATGTTATTGTATTGTCCTTCCTCCCCCAGTTGTTTTCTATTGTATTCCGCAGGTGTTACTGTTATTTCCTAATCAAGCTGATATGTTGGTTTGCTTTTCTCAAATATGGCCATTTCATTTTTTATTTTTTGTTCTAAGAATACAATAGGAAAGAGTGTTGGGAAACTTCTTGCTGGAAATTATCAACAATTGCATGCGAGGGAATAGAATAAGAAATCTATCTGTCCCAGCCAGGACTCGAACTAGGATCTCTTGCCCTCCGGACACGAATGCTCAACATTACACCACCAGGACGAGCTAGACAGCTTATTAAATTCCCAGCATACTAGCGAGAGCCTAAGCCTCCGAGACAGACAAATACATAGTCTTATGCTCAAAGGAGCTGACATTGTCTAGCTATTTGTCGACTCTCGTTATTTACTTTTTATTCTCATTTATAAATAATAATTTTGATGTGGTATATTATCCCACGTAAATTTTTAAGTATTAATGCGAGGGAATAGAATAAAAAATCTATCTGTCCCAGCCAGGACTCATCACTAATGATCACTGATTGTATTGGTCATAAGGAAGGGTGTACAATAGGGGTGAGTCCTGATGAAGTACTGTCCGCATAGGTATTCAGGTCGGACCTCTTGTCCTTGCTCAGACACCACTTCCTAAATTCTGTCTATTTTTCACAAAATCAAGATAGCTAGCTTTCTAAACTAGAGAATTGCAGTTTGTTAGGTATATGTCCTGTACCCATAAGAGCTGTTATACACATGTTATCTACAGTTGGTTAAATTTAGTTATTATTAAATTTAGAAGCATTTTACAAAACACTGGAGTTATGGATTGTAGAATCAATACTTGCAGTATTAGAATANATTACATGTTATCCCCCACTTCTATTTGTGCAATTTTGCTCAGTTGTTAACTTAGCCATCTGAGTGCTACGTATTGAATTTTATTTTAAAAAATTGAATACTGTAATCTGTATAATTTAAAAAGACTCACAAGCTTACTCAGATTAATGTACATACATATATGTGTTTTAAATTACTATATTCTTATAATTATTATCTGGTGCTATTTTTATGTCTGTGGAATTTTACAGATGTGTTTTAGGGATCATAGTCAAAATCGATATATACATGCTTTAAGAGACATCTTATTTTCTTGATTAAAGAAACCAACTTTCTGAATATAATTAAGAGTACGAAGATAAATTTAACCACCATTATTTATGTAAGAATTATTTTTGGTGTAATGAAATGTAATAAGCGTAGGTTTTTTTCTTTCTAGAGAAGGTTCAATAGAATTTTGTAAAAGTTGTAAATTGCAGATACATTAATCTATAGTTACAATGCTTTAATGACAATGACGACACATTGTATGTCCATTAGTACATAACAAAGACTTCTAGTATGCTAGGATCGAGTCGAGGATTGTTGACCACCGCCTCTGTAACAGAATGGCAACACTTATCGACCGGCCCCACCTACTAAACTCACCCCCACCCGGCTTCTCCGCCTCCTCACAATATATATACTATTGACCCATCAATTTTCATCGCCGACACATTCTTCTCCACCCACTTAAAATGTGTCCCACATCCCGTCTCTTATTTTCTTGTATTCACAACTCAATCTTCATCAGACTCACATCATTTCTCTCTTCAAATCTTCTTTTCTCTTTTTTAAGAATTGTTTAAAACATTCTATAGTCCTCTTTCTCGTGCTGTAGCCATATTCAAACTCTCCCTATACCAAAAGTATTTCCTCTCTATACTCTCTTGTAATGCCTTACATTCCTTTAATTTATTCTTGTCTCCAAATATGTTCTTTCTTGGTTCTCAATCAGTTTCTCCGCCTTTCTTCTTTCTATTTCTCTGTCCATCTTCTTTCAATATATTGATTCACCTCAGACATCTTTCTTCTTTTTAATACTCTCTCCTTATCTTAATCCTCACTTTATTGTCCTTTTTTCTATTCTTTTCCTTCTTCACCCAAAATCTGAACTACACCTCTTTCAAGTTTTCTGCCCTTCCATTCCTCATTCATCTCCTACCCCTCTTCACAGATCCCTTCAGTTTATTTTCAACAATTCCCTTTTTCTTTATGATACTTTTTTTTTTTCCAGCTAACTCTGTCAATTTATTCGTATCCCTCCCCCCCCTTTCCACATTGTAACCTATTTTCCCTATATCTCTGCCTTCGCTCTTATTTATTAGTCCATTAGTAGTCATTGAATCCCTCTTTCATTCTCTCCCTATCTTATTAACTTTCTCCCATTCACCACTGTATCTATCTTCTTTGCACCTCTTCTCTATCTCCCAATTCGATAATTTTTATTGATGTTTTAAGGGAAATATGATACTTGCAGAGTTTTAATTTCCATCATGTTATTAAAAAGTTCATCCGCGTTTTTTTATAACTTAAATTAGTTTTTAAATTTGTGCTTATTAACATAAATTTTTGTTATCTTCTGTTAATATTTCTCTTATCCTGGAATTGATCAATTGACCTTCTATTGCAAAGAGCATTAAATTACTTGTAAGAATTTTTGTCTGTTACTTTTTTTTGTGGGCTTACCATTAATTTAAAAGCTGAAAAATATATTTTTTTAAAATTAATAAATCTTTATTTATTACATTCTGTTACTAAAAACATCTTGTAATTTGAAGATATTGAGAGAAATTGCAATAGAATTTTTTTTTTTTTAAATTAAAAATAACAATGAAATTAATAAGTGAACATCACTGTGCAGGGAGAAGGAGCCCATCGACCCCACTCCTAAACCTAATCCTTTGAAATGAAAAGACAACCCACCATCCAAAGCGCTGTTTCATTTTAATATGAAATTAGTCATTTATTGTTAATAATGTTCATGTATAATAAAAAATTACAAATTACTCAGTTTTTGCTGCTCCAAAGCGATGGATTTTATTAATAATTAGCCTCTTTACAAAGAATAGCATTTACCTCTGCTTCACTTAATTCCAGAATGATAAAAGCTCTTCTGACCCAGAGAATTTGAGGTGCTTCCTTCTCCCAAAGCTGAAAGTAATATCTCTGCCATGGAAAGCTTTGTACAATCGGATTTAAGCCTTCACTTTTTATCTGACAATAACAAGTAACCTAAAACCTGACTAAACCTTTAACCTTTTTTTTTTCTTGGGATCAAATTCTTGGCTCTTTTACTCTTCAAAAGATGTAATTTCGGTATCTTATACAATTCTTTTTTATTAACCTTCTATCGCGGTATTTACAATGTCAAGTCAATAAAGAGATTTTGTTAATTTTTAGAAGTTAGTTTGCATCATGCATATACAATTTAGCTTTGTGCAATCATTTTGAAATCAAATTAATGCTTGTAAAATATAATAGAAAGTTGAATATTTTTTCTCCTCATTTCACTATACTTTGAATGTGGGAGTTTATTTTAATTGCTTCACTTGCGCTCTCAATCATAGCTAATAAGCACTGTGAAAAAAGTACCTGTAATATATGTATGTATAGTTTTTTCCGGGTTGGACCGTGTAAAGTTTTTGATGGTTGCCGAGCTTTCGCACATCCTGTGATGGCTTCTTCAGGGCTGAATAGAGATTCTCTATTCAGCCCTGAAGAAGCCATCACATGATTTGCGAAAGCTCGGCAACCATCAAAAACTTTACACGGTCCAACCCGGAAAAAACTTTACATACATCTGATGACTGTGGAAGCCTACGTGAACATCTTACCTGTAATATATTTCATTTTTGTCAAAATTAATTTTACTCCATGAAAAATACTTCAATTACCATTATAAGTCATTGAACAATTATTATGTAGAATTAGAAAAAATAATAAACATAAAACTAAGATTTTGAAAGTAAAATAATCAATAAAAAAAGTATTAAAATTAAAGAAATACATTACATATGTATTTTTCCATAAATAATTTTGTAATTAAGTTATGCTTCTCTTATTTTCTCATAAATAACATAAAATCATTACTAAAATGAAAAAAGAATAATATATTTTAAAATAGGCCAGTTTTTTCCATTGTGCATTCATTACTTTTAGCGGATATTCCGTAGGTAAATTAAACCATTCACGTTGAGACCATGACCCATACATGTGAGTTTTGATTTTCAACAGATTTGGATCGATCCTACATCGCAAATGCTAAAAATATGTTCTGTTCAAAGTTTATATTTATATATTTTACCCTACATGCTTTAACCTTATTCAGTATTATTTTTGCAAACCGTTGGATGAGTTAATGACTGAAATCGGTCAAGTTCCTCCTCAAAACCCCGGAAACTAAAATTTAAAATGTTAATATCTTCGTTATTTATTAGCTTTAGGTATATATTTATAAACACAAAAAAGGTGAAAATGTTATTTTGCAGCATTTATGTTCATTAATATTAACTAAAACGAAATAACAAGCATATTGAGGAAGAAATTTGAGATTGTGTAGGGTTTTAGACGGTATCCCTTATTTTTAAAATATGGAAACCACACTCGGTATTTAGGCATTTAATTGTAAATTTTTAAATGATTTAGTTTTGCTTGAAATAAGATGAGGATGGGAGGAGGGTTAAGAAAAGACCGAACTTATTGATATCTTCGTTTTCATTGGACGATACGGAAAACTTTAAGCACGTAAAAGATACAAAATCTAATTTTTATAAATAATGTATGTTCTATGAACTTTTTGCTAAACTGTATATTAAGAAAGATATTTATGTACAACTATGACTAAGTATTTCCTTGCTATATCAATTGGTTTATTTTCCAGCTTAGCTCGTCATCAGTGTTAGTGCATATATTTGTACTGTCAGCGGGGTGTAACCATTTTGATTAACGAAGGTCGAGTTCTTTTTCTAGTGATTCGTAGTTAGTAATTTTTAATATGAATTAGAGTAAAGAGAAAATTATGACAATTAGCATACAGCTTCAAAGGGAGTGGTTCTTCATCCTCTGATTGCTTTTACGGCAATCAAGCGCTGTTTACATTGTAGCTTCGGGTAATTTCTGTTAAAATTTACAGAGCCCCTTTTATATCGCATACAACGCTTTATACTTTTATCCTAAGTTCATTTGAGCAACTTGTAACCTTCTTAGAAGCCTTGTCTGTAAGTTCTTCATGTGTGACGTCTATTTGAAAGACTAGGGAAGTAGGTGGTGTGAGGAACAGACCTGTACGGGAAGACGGCCAATTTAGGGATGACAGATGCTTCCTTGTTTTTCAAAAGGGTATAAGGTTTCCATAGAAATCTCTATTAGAAATTTCTAGGCCTACTTCATCACATCCACGAATTTATAAAAGCAACTCGATGAGTCAGATTCCGTGTTAGATCGCGTACCTCAGAACTCGGGCTAGTCATAGCTTATGCAGTGCCGGTAACATTGATGTGATAAGTGGCACTAATTAGCAAATTATTTTGAGGCCTCTTTTTAAATAAGCATATTTAATTCATTTGTATATATTTCTTAAGTAGTGTAAGCAATTTATATTTTCTATTTATTTATTTGTTAGTTAGTAAGGGCAGTAGTTTCAATTGTTACCTGTAAATAGTAGGTATAATAAAATACCCTAATTTATCTTTGTTCTTAATTAATAGTGACCTGTAGCCCATAACAATTGAGTTATTTTACCTCCTGAGTAATGTATTGTTTAATTGACTAGTCTTGGCAGTATGCTTTCTCTATCATGTAAATATTATATGTTTTTTTTTGTTGTTGTTGTCCTAGTTGAATGTAAGTTTATTATTTCTAGTCCATTATTAGAGAGAAGCACCAATTCATTTTGCTGATTCTTGTCATTGTTAGGTTTATTTGCTTTTAATTTTAAGTGTAGCTTTGTTGGGAAATGCTAGCAACCCTTGAGTAGCCCCCTTTGTCCTATTGTCTGCTTTATGAGAGTTTCTGTTTCAAGAGACCACTACTGTAAATTATAATGTTATTTGAAAATAAATTATTGCGACCTCTTAGGACACCAAGTGATATGTTATTACCTTCTCTAAGTATATCGAAAAGAGTCAGTCCACATGGCCGATTTGCCCTAACAATATTTCTATTATAATGGAGCATATATACAATTTATTTTAGTTATGAGGAAAGGTGTATCTTAGTGTTAAGCTGGCACAAGTAAATAGTGTCTACCTTACAGTAGGCTGCTTCGGTAGTTATTTATTATAGAGTAGTATTAGCTTTGCGTGGTTTTTCTATAAATAGTTCTGTAGGAAAATTATTGTTATCAATAGCTTTTTCTAAATTATATTGCAATAATATTGTTTTTAGATAGCGTTTTTAATTTATTATTATTATTATATTATTACTACAGAAGCACATGTATTTATTTTGACAGAGCTTATTTTAATATTTCAGAAAAGAAGTAGTTCATTTATTTAATATTATAATAAGGCTGAATTTTTTTGTTTTACAAATCTCATTGGCTTAATATTATTTGTATTTATTCATTGATAAAATAGGTAAAAAATACTTTGTATGAAAATAAACTAAAATACATTTATATATGTTTATTGGGCAGTAATGCCTTTAGAGATTTAAATGCGTTGTTGGTCACCACACACTTTCATACACGCCTATAATATGTATATAATATGATAGTGTTTTTCTAATGAGTTATTATTGACTGTTAGTTATTTGTTAAGTACGTGTATGGTTTCAGTCTTTGGTAGGAATACCAGGTAGGATTTAATTTAGTACGTATTAATTTAGTCTTATACCTGTCCTGTAAATGGTAGTAACGTAATTGTTTTGAAGTTTTTGTCACAGTTATTTTTCCTCTCCTCTCTTACCTTTCCTGTCTTCTAGGCTGTTGGGAATATTTCTTCTCTGAAATATTCTTTCTATAATTTTTTAAATAAAATTTGGGGAAAAGTCAGCAACCATTTTAACTCTGTAGTTGTCTGCTGAAATTGGACCTATACCCTATGTTCATTTTTTTCTTAATTAAAATATTTATTACTTCTTCAACTTCTTGATCTGTCAAGTCCACATGTGATAGGCGGTTTGGTAATTGATTTTCTAACTTTCTGATGATCAACAATTTAAGTCTGAAGGAAACATTCCTAGACAACATGTTTATTTAAACAAATTTATCAGTTAAATTTTTGTAAGTGCTTTTCATGTCAGTTGTGTATGTTTTAGCTGTTTTTAACTCCCTACTAGTATCTAAGTTTCCTGCAGCATCTTTTAAAGGTTATTTTTTTTTTTATTTTTTTTTTTGGGCAATAAAATTAGAAAAAATCTCCATATTTTTTTTTTTTTTTAAATTTCTATCTCATATTCCTTCCTTAAAGGATCAAGTAAGCCTGCAAGTTAGTCCACGTACTAATAGGTTAGTTAGTAGTCTTGTTTCAGTTGCAGTGGGGCACGAGAACGACCAACTCCCATGGCAGTGCTCTGTATAATGGTATTTCCTCTCACCATCTCTCCACTCTATGTTCGCCTCTTCTACCTACAGGCCCACCAATGTAAACCGTCCTGATATCCTAGATTTCTTCATATGTAAAAATCTTATTCATCATTCTCCATCAGTGTCTTTGGAAGGCCAACGTAAAACCTACCTGCGTCTATTACACTACAAATTTACTTGAACCCTTCAATTCAATAAAAAACCTCATACTGGCAAAGGTAAAGCTCGAGCTCAGTTCCATAGATACACGCATTCCTGAGATCAAAAGAGTTCAACCAGCTATTCCGTATCGTAAAACACGTAGTATAGGCCATGACATAAGAATTTACGCAATAAAGTATTTAATTCCTATCAAGTTTCTCTGCAGCAGAGAAATTCCTCTGGACTGCAACTTGCAGAATTCTTAAACAACACAGAAAGAAGAAACTTCCGTCTCCTTGTTGCAAGAAGATGGTTTCTGGGCCTCTTCTGGCAACAACAAGGCTCAAATATTGCGATTAAGAAATGAGATGGTTAATTTGAATTCTCAACCTTGGAGATCTGACATAACAATAGTGTCTTTGTAAAATTTGAAAGAAGAAGAATGGGTTGTGTTTTTTGGTTAAGTATTCTGTTCTGGCAGAACTCATGTAAAATAACTTCAATGTTAAATGTTTATAAAGGGATAAATTTGTATATTCAAACAAAGTCCTATACAAACTGAGGTGCACATCCAAAAAATGATAACCTATCTATTAATTGCTCTCTAAAAGTAGGTTATTTATATCTGACATACTTATAAAGAATAATTAGTAATATGAAATTATAAGATAAGTAAATATCTTTATGAAATGTTTTTAATGCTAGTTTTCTTTTTTAAGAGCATTTCATTTTAAACTTGTTGTTTAAATATTTTGTTTTTGAATGGATTCGTTGATTTAAGTAATTTATAACATAAGTAATATTATTTATATTTTTCAATGATAATATTTTATCACAATATAAAATTCCGAGGGAACGTATAAGTGAAACAATTTTTGCAATGTTTATTAATCTATAAAGTCTTGCACTTAATTGCACAAATTCTTGACTAACATTTATCTTTATAAAATATATTCAAATGCAGCTAAGTTTGACGTCAATTTAAGGAGTATACTATGATGTAAATTTATTTATGAAATAAACTTAAATCGTATTTCTCCATTACTATGTGAAGTAGTACATTGTATGCTGATTATTGGGAGTGGCTGAATATAACCTTTGTAAAATATGATTATTGCCCAATGATTTTATCTTGGAGCTTTTCAAAGGCTTTCGTAAGTTTGAAAATTTGGTCTGCAAGGTCCTCTATTCGTTGTTCCGTTGATTCATGGTCCACACTAGAACAAGACATAAAATCTCTACAATATAGCCCCAATATATTCTTATTTTATATTCATATATTTCCCACAAACAGGCATACAAATACACACATAAATACACGCACAAACGCACACACCTCATATAGTACACAAATTACCAATCGAGTTTCACTCAAGCGTACATAAAAACAATCACATGATCTAAAACACGTGTTCACAAAAACGAGGAAGAAGAAACCAAAAGGTATTACTTCACATTCTTTTGATGTTGTGGAAGCATCAAGTTGCGAATTTCTTCAAAATGTGTGTTGCGAGTTTATTATTTGGGAACATTGCATTGCGTTATGTTGTCTTTACGTAATTTTTTTAATTGTCTATGTAAGATACAGAGGGTACGGCAAGTAGCGAATTTCTTTAAAATATGAGTTACCGATTTAGTATTTTTTCCTTTCTTAGTCCTATAGGATTCCAAGTGGAGTTTTGTGGATCACGCCTTTATGACTCTAGAGGTGTGCCAAGTAGAGAATTTATTTCAAATTATTAATTGCGGGTTAAGTATTTTGGTAAATTAAATTGAGTTATATGGACTTTATGTAACTTTGTAAGTGACCTACATAACAATTAGCGAATTTCACCGAAATGCCTATTGTAAGTTAAGTATTCTGGTTATTTTTATTGTATTTTAAGGGTATTTATGTAATATCGTCCAGTCAATATTCTAGGGGTCAAAGTACATAAGATATTCCTTAAACATGAAATTCCCTAATTTACATACCCTTCGAGTCACAAAGGTATAACCAATAAAAGTCCATATAAGTCCTAAAATTAATTCATATTATATGTCCAGCCAATATTCTGGAGGTCAAAGGTTAAATTAAATCTAATTTAAATTAATCTTAAAGTCCGCATTTCAGGAAAGTTTGCTCCTTGTCACCTTCATGGGTATAAAATTGTCTAAAATGAATATAAGTAGAAAATTCTATAACCACAATACACATTTTTAAGAAATTCGCTATTTGGCGCACCACCTGAGTTACATTTCACAACATTTTCAGCCAAAATTCCAGCGGACTCAGCCCAGAACCTTCAACAAACTGTGGTGGAATGGGAAGTGGAGTTATGAAAAATAGGCATGGTTATAAACGCCATTAAAAGCAGAATCATGCAAATAGGACGAGAAATAGAAGATTTGCAGACCTCTTGCAGAGGAGAAATCCTAGAATCAGGGGAAAACTACAAGTACCTTGGAAGAGTTATTAGCTGGGGTGGAAAAATCTACCAAGAAATTAGTTAAGCAATGTTAGAAAATCTCATCAAGAATAGTTAAGAAAATTAGATCTATTTTCAAATCTGCAATACAGTTAAAGAGAAAAGTGAAGTTAAGAAAAATATGAAGTGAATTTTCCCCTTTAAAATTTCTTTTTTATGCAATTTACCTTCCAACTGTTTTATGTAGAAATGGGAACTGGGTTCTCCAGAACTAGGTAATAAGAAGTCTCATTGCCTCTGAAATGAAGTATCTCAGAAAAGATCCGGTCGAACTCTGTGGGATCTCATAAGAAATAACATTATAAGAGAAGGAAAAAGAAGGAGAAGAGAACTGGGGGCGAAATCACTATTTGAGGCCAAGAGAAGAAGGAACTGAAACGGTTCGAACATGTTTGATGAATAAACGAAGATCGTGGATCACGGAAGTTCTTCGAAAGTGGAGTCAAAACCTAAAGGAAAAAGACCAAGAGGTAGGCCAAAGATGTCATGCAATGAACATGGGAGAGAAGAGGGGATAGCTTTTGGATTCCATGAGGGCGATGACATGGGACCGAGAGGTTTGGCTTGGGTTGATGCTCCTCTTCGCTAAAAGTCACTAACGGGGAAGGAAAAGAAAAAGAAGAAATAACTAATTGTAATAAGAATAATTTTTAATTTATTTTATTACACCATATGATATTCGTTTAACTAAAGTAATTATAGTACTTTAAAATCAGTTGATAAATTTATAAGGCTATATTAGATTTTATAATCAAAAACTTCTCATAATCAAAGAATTCCCACATTTACATAAAACATTAGGTAATTTACTTTTCTTATTTGTTGACTATTTTTGCACATTATTTGATTAAGAAATCAAGCTATTTGCATTACTTCCATTACGAAACTTTTGAAAAAATGTTATCGGATCTTGTCCAATCTACTAAACACTTGGAAAAAAATTTTAGTGCTAATATTCAGTCAGGTTGTTTTTAAATAAAAATAAAACCACTGGTTATTTAAGGGTGTATACTAGAAACACAAATTTCATTAAAATATTTCATTTGTTCGTAGTCGTAACCATATCTTGATTCTTAAATGTTGATTCATATTTTATTTTATTCTTTTTGAAATTTATTATATTCTGTAAAATTTCACAATAAAAAATGATCTTTAATTTAATGAAGAAAAATATCAAAATTTAGTAAGCGTTTGTCTCAAAACTTTCTATACAACAGAGATTTGGAGGACAGTCGATTAAATAAAATATGGCCATTATTCGAGAAATATCGTTTCTGCTTGCTGGTCGGGTGGAAAGAAAGGGTTAACTCTCAAGCTGACCTAGGTAGAACCGGATGACAATAGATAAGACGGAATGGTTGCGTTTGCTGTAAATGCAGAGGATGTATACAGGTACGGTAGCCATGGTAGTGGAATGATCTGGAATATGATGACTATTTGCCGTCTGGTAAAAACGAATTTGAGGAATACCTTTGACTCAGGCGTACTGGTTATTATAGAAGCAGGGGCTTTAGTCAATGGAGGAGAAATTGGTGGTCGTGTATGTGAGGAGAGATATGAGATGGACTGAAGCTCCATATGAAATAGAAAGTGCAATAACAGCGCCAGCGCCGCCGTCATCCCATTCCATGACATCTTGTTGGAATGAGGATGGGAGGGGTATCATTTAAAATTATCTGGTTTTATTACATAACTATATATATATACATATATACGAGGGCGGGTCAATAAGTGCGAGACTTTTTAAATGAAACAAAGAAACATAGTCTCCTTTGAGCTCTATACACTTCGTCCAACGTTTCTCCAATTTTATTATCCCTTCCAAAAAATAAGATTTCTCGAGCTCCTCAAAATATGTATTTGTTTGTGAGATGATTTCATCGTTGGAATAAAATCTATTTCCGCCAAGCCATTTCTTAAGGTTCGGAAACAAGAAATAGTCACTCGGGGCTAAATCCGGAGAATACGGCGGATGAGGGAGCAATTCATAGCGTAATTCTTAAAATTTTGCCATGGAAACAACACACGTATGGACTCTTGCATTGTCTTGATGGAAAAGAACTTTTTTCTTGGCCAAATGCGGTCGTTTTTTCTTTAAATCCTCATTAAATCGGTCCAATAAGTTGGTATAATATTCGCCATTGATTGTTCTTCCCTTCTGAAGGTAATCTATGTGGATTACACCGCGTGCATCCCAGAAAACAGTAGCCATGGACTTTATTGGCTGACAAACCCACTTTGGCCTTCTTCGGCGCTGATTCACCCGGGAAAACCCACTGTTTTGACTGCTGCTTGGTCTCTGGCGTATTGTGGTGTATCCATGTTTCGTCCACTGTTACAAATCGGCACAAAAACTCGTCCTTGTTGCGGTTGAACAATGCCAAACATTCGATCAAAGTTGTCACACGATTGCGTTTATGGTCGATTGTTAGCAAACGCGGCACCCATCTTGCGGATAGCTCGAGAAATCTTATTTTTTGGAAGGGATAAAAAAATTGGAGAAACGTTGGACGAAGTGTATAGAGCTCAAAGGAGACTATGTTGAAAAATAAAATTACTTTTTATCAAAAAACCTTTGTTTCATTTAAAAAGTCACGCACTTATTGACCCGCCCTCGTATATACATATATATCACTTTTAAGTTAGACAAGCCACAAAAAAAAAATTGATAGTTTCTTACCTATTCCTGGTAACTCTTTCGAGGATATTCATCCTGATATCCCTTGGTAGGCAATAGTTGTCATTGACTCTCTTTTTGTTGGGATAAACTTTAGAGTAGTTCTCAGGAATACGACTCTTGATGAAGTCAATGGTGAATTTTGGCAGTCTTCGCTCGTAGCATAGTTTTTCGAAAATCACTAGGAAGGAAGCCTGTTTCGTCACTCGCTGAAACCTACAGTCACAATATATTTTTATACATAAACATATAATATTGGTATACTTAGACTGCACTATATTAAAATGCTAATGGAAATTACATTAATTTTAGGTCAATAGTCAATAGGTCGCCTGTAAAACTAGATTTAAAAAAAAACAAATCAACATAAGTATCATAAGATAGTTCAAGGATAAGTTAACATAAGATACTTTGAAATATCATAAGATAGTTCAAGGATAAGTTTCCTTCTTATCCGTAAGTTCCGACACGAAAGAGTCCCTTCTCTTATCTTATAGTATGGCTTCACCTCACCTTCAATTAATCTGGTGATTGTCAAGAAAGGTAATTATTTATTCCGAATAAACTTATACCAAAGTTGGTACATGATAGGTCTGCAAAACGAGCTATAGTGGAGGATAAGCATAACGAAATTGCTGTATGTTCTTGAAGATGGAAGAACATGTCCCAGCCAGGACAGTTAGATTTTTTATTCTATTCCCTCTCATTAATTGTTTAAAATTTACTTAGGATAAAAAACCACAACCAAACAAAATATTTATAAATTAAAATTTAATAAAAGTAAATGACGAGAGTCGACAAAATGTATGACAATGTCAGTTACTTCGAGTTTAAGACGAAGTTCTCGTCTTTCTCGTAAGTTAGGCTCTCGCTAGTGTAGAGGGAATTGAATGAGATAACTAGCTAGTCCTTGTGGTGTAATGGTTTTAGCATACCGGCCCGGATAGCAGGAGATCCAGGTTCGATTCCTGGCGAGGACAGATAGATTTTTTTATTCTGTTCCTTCTCATTAATTGTTTAACGTTTTGTATGTTTTTCACACCTGAAGGGCTTATACCGAATTAATACAGGAGATTAAGTGTTAGTTAATACTTTTGCACTTTAATTTTTATAATGTTCTCGTGCCCTATTTATAGATTCTTTATATAGTGTTGATTTTTTATTAATTTTTATAATATTTTTTGTTTTGGGCTTTATAAAAGAATACCATTTCGAATTTTACTCTTAATTTAATGCAATATTGTCAGTCATGATTTAATCATTCCTTATACTACAGTAACAAAATTTCTTTAGATGATAGAAGTTTCTCAGTATAAAGCGACTTCCAGAGTAATAAATATTAATTAATTAAATATTAGCATTTCTACTTAACACACTGTGACCCCTAATGATTTCTTTATTTACACTGGTTTTATTCTGAGAGGCAAAGATAAAACTCTACAGACCTAACGAGTCTTTAAAAAAATACAAGAAGAATTACAAAACAGGCATTTACAACTCCAAAAAAAACAAAAAAACATTTAAGTTATTCTCAGGTAGAGCCAGCATAGAATGAGGGGAACTGTTTTGATCTCAAAAGCCTGGCGCCCAAATGTTTGCCTTTTTTATATATTTGACTTGCTGGGTGCTTTCGGAATAATTTATTCTACCTTTGGAGCTCAGTCACCATTTTATGAGTGCCTCTATCTTGGCCACTCTAGGTGTACTTCTAAATCCACTCTCGGTGCACTTCTAAATCAACCTGGGGCCGCCAAGACAGGGACACTCATAAAAAGGTGATTAAGCACCAAAGATGTATTCAGTGATTCCCAATGGGCTCAGCAATTTAAATATATAAAAAGTGTGAAGAATTGGTTGTGATTTGATAACCTTAATTTTCAGAAACTTTTTTACCAGCACAAAAAATATTTAATTTTTGATAAGTTGTTTAATAATTAGGTATCACAAAAATGTAAATCTTTTCATTAAGAATGATAAAATAATATATGATTTCAAAGGAAAACTATTCTCCTCATACATAGATGTATTTGAACATGCTGGAGTAATCTAATTACAGTGTCACTCCTTATCAAAGCTTTGCTAAGAAAATGTTCTTGACAAATTCTTTAGAACTAGGTGCGAGAAGTATTCCATGACACTAAAATGAAAATAAATTAATTACTTAAGACTTTTTCCTGTAATTCAAGACAAAAGTTGAATGTGTTATTCTCATTATTTAAATTTGATTTCTATAAAACATTAAAACGGGACGCCTATACAAGAAATGGTCATTCAAAATAAGTCCAATCGGCACGTATAGTATTTTTCCCTCCAGTCTTCGGTAGTTTGATTTGACACGATATAACTTTCAGTTATAACTTGTGACTAGGTCAAAATTTCTGTAAAATGTACCAGTTTTATATACAATTAGGTTACAGGTGGAGTCTTAGTAAGCTTTGCATTTCCCTTACCTGCCCTGGTTTTCGATCTCCTGGACGTCTGCCGTAGACATACCGAGTATGAGGTTGTTGAATACCATCACCACCAGGATGACGAAGCCGAGGTAGACACCCCTACCAATGAACTCGTAAGCGAAAGGGCTGTCTATGTTGCCCTGTGGATCGGCTCCATAGAAACCGGCATAGTCAAGTTCAACCATCATCACCACCACTTTGGAGAAGGTCTCTCCCAGCCCTTCGAAGGGGTGTCTCTTGTTAAACAGTATCAGAAAGGAAAAGGCGAAACCAATCGGCAAGAAGAAGAACGTTGACAGCACCTGATCACAAAATAAATAATTTCAAAATCGAATTGAATTAGGTAAATAATCTAAAGGGTTATTACAACCAATGAATATAATACTATCATACCTTCCATAATCCGTCTTCATAAGAAACTAATGAAGACGGATTATGGAAGGTATGATCGAATTGAATTGCTTAGATGAAAATAAAATATAATTTAAAACAAGATTAAGACTAAATTGGGTAATAGCTTATTCCCTAAAAATACGAAAAGAAGTTACAGTTGTGTAGTATGTAACATGTTAATTCAATATTTTAAATTAAAATCAAAGTAAAAATAATTCTCAGTTAAAATCATAATAGAGAAATAAAATTTACCATATTTTGCGCGCGTTATGTCATTTAATATTCTCTGGCATGAATATTCATCAAAATTTAATGACCGTCACATGATATACTTTGTCAAAAGCTAATATGCTAAAATAAAAAACATCTAATCGGGGTAGAGATATATTTTAGTTCCAAACGACATTCTGGAATTCGATAGAATTAAATAGAAATTTAATTAAAAACTGAAAGTCTTAACATTTTAAATTGTTAACATTACCGTGAATTTCTTTTTTAAATCAGAAATATTTCTGCAGTTACCAATAAATATAAAAAAATGAGTTAATTGTAACAAGTTAACTATAGAACGTTATTATTTTAAAAATCAAATATACCGTAGGTAAATACCAATATACATCTCAGCCGGATATAAAAAATGAATGAATCTTCAACACAATTTGAGAGAATAAGAGTGTTTTAAGATCAGGACATAAGTATATTTCATTCTGAGAAAAGACGGACTTAAGGAGATGAGTGTATTTTCATGGTCATTGAGTTGCCTGAGTCCAGAGGAGCTCTTCTTCGTCGGTGGATGGCGATATCAAAAAATTAGGGGGGTCATGTGGCTGGTTCGAATGCAGTTAATAAATAATAAATAGTCTATAATAATCTATAAATAACCAATCTCACTAATTTCTTTGAGATCGCTGTTCTATTTCCAATTTATCTCTGAATCCAAATTAGAATCGCCTTCCTTTAGTAATTTCTCAGTGGCTTCAAAGGGAGTAAAAAAAATTTTTTCCAATAATGTTTTACAATTACAAAAATTTCTTAGGACACTCTGTTTCTTCTTTGAAACAAATAACTAAACTGAGGCTTTTTCGAAGAAGTCAAATGGGTTTTAACCAGCTTAATGAATTATATTAAGGGGTTATTAGGTATTGGTAAGTATTAAATAGAATTGAAACATTTAAAGTCCTTTGAATTCTTGAATTTGGAAAAAAAAACCATATTTTACTGACAAAGAAGAACAGTCATTTCCCAAGAAACCTTTTTATTTAGATAAATTACAATGGTTTTTAATTTATACATCCAACACAATTTGAGGCCACCAAAAAAAGTATTTATAAAAAAAATTAAAATGGTGTAATAATGAAATAATATTTTTGAATGTACGGATCGACCTAAGCTAAAGCCTTCTCGGAGAGTTAGAAGATTGTTCAGCTGAAGTGATTTGAACTGTGAATGGGAAGAGGATTGAGAGAGTTAAGGGATATAAAGTTCCAAAAAAGAGAAGGTATGGACTAAAAAAAGGCGCCGGAAGGATGGAGTATTTCGTGTCGGTAGATCGAGACTAGAGGTACGAGATGGAGGATTCAATTGGAGAAGGTCAAAGAAACAAGATGGGGATGAAGCGAAAATTATGAAGATTGGAACGAAGAATAGTCTCACCTTGGGAAAAGAGGACAAGCCATATGAAAATTCTAAGATGATTTTAGTTGGGGTTCGGTCAAGGTAGATCCAAAAAACACAAATTTAAAAAAAAATGTATTTTTTAATAAAGGATTATCTGCCAACTTTTCGGCTTACATTGCAAGCCATCTTCAGGGCTATCATGAAGATGAGAGAGGACGTCCTGTCCCTAAGTTCACACTTCCATGNCTTCGTCGGTGGATGGCGATATCAAAAAATTAGGGGGGTCATGTGGCTGGTTCGAATGCAGTTAATAAATAATAAATATTTAATATTAAAATAAAATAAAAAGACAGAAAAATTGAATATAATAGGTAACAACTTACAAGGTAGTTTCAGCAAGCAGCTCGGTCCTCGCGCTCACCTGCAGTTTTTCCTCCAAAGCGGCCCTGAAATTAAAGGTCTCTAACTCGGCCAAGAGAAAAACCCAAAAATTCAGAGCACTTACCTTCTGGGAATGCGTGGCAGCCGTGAGTGGACGAGGAGTATTGGACTGTATTGTGAAGGGGAGGCGCATAAGGCGGCACGAAATAATAAGACTTTTAAAAACCGAAATGGGTACGTTAAACACTTTGTCTACTACTGGATGCAGAGTGGTTTCTATGGGATCTGGAAGCAGAGTTCTCCTATGAGATCTGGAAGCGGAGTGTCTCCTATGAGAGCTGGAAGCAGAGTGATCGTCGGTCTTAGTCCCCGTGGAATTTGATCTACCAATCGCTGGAATGTCCTTGTGGCTCCTCTGCACCCCTGAGCTTGAGGTACAGCCTTAGAAATTTGAAGAGTTAAAATGGAGTGATGACTACATTCTGCAGTATACTCTATATTTAGGGTGCATCAACTTGCTGATATGCTTCTGGTTTTTGAGATGAATACGGAAAGCACTAGTTCCACAAAGTATTTAATTCTCATCTTGTAATCTTGTGGGACAGGGACAGAGTTCGCCTCAGCTGTTGCTGTCTTTAGTTTCCCGATTTATCCCACAGACAAGACTATCTGCACTACATAGATCAGTCCCGGGTTCGATCCTAGCAGAAGTAGAATCTCCTAGACGGCTCATTCGTATACAAAAGCAACTAAAAACAAATAAATCAAAGACTTATTTAAGGAGAGGAGCAACCAAGAGGTGATCATACCAAAAAACAATTCATACCAAAAATCATCGGTCATTATGACTCGCGTAACTTTCAAAGTCGATAAATATTAAACTTGTCGAAAGGAGCAATGCGCTATATGAACGCACTCTCGTGGTTGCTTTCAGTAAGATGCTACTTAAGCTCATCATGACTTACCTGCATCACGTTGGCGACTACTTCGAGGAACATGAGGACTCTAAGGCCGTATTTCTGTCCTCTGGCAACCAGGAAGAGAATCTGCAGCCAGGCGATGAGTACAGCGAGTGCGGAGACTACGCGGAAAAATTCTGACTCCCCAGGAATCACTGAGACACCACTCAAGACCAGGACAGGCCACTTAACCCACGTTTCCGCATCCAAGAGGTATGACTTGTCTCCCCTGAAGTTCATTATTTCCTATCAAAATCAAGCTTCATTTCAATCATAATACTTTATCATACCTTTTATTTTCCGTCTTCATTGGTTTCTGCAAGCCAATATATATACATACAGACAGTGGCAGTGAACGCATGTATTCGGCCAGAAGATGGACAATGTCCGAAAGCGCTCGCCAACAGAAGATGGTTTGCAGAAACCAATGAAGACGGAAAATAGAAGGTATGATAGTTCTATATTCATTGGTGGTGGAAATAACCTTTTAGATTATTTACATAATATTTTATGTTTTTCACATGCATATTACTATATTTTTATCTATCACTCAATTTTTTCATTTAATTTATCTAAAGAACACTTGTCTTGCACAAAATGTGATAAAATATGATAAGCTTAATTTATTTTTAAATTTTGTATATTATTGTCTAGACTCGGGTGATTGGGAAAAGTGAACTTAGCAGGATACCCTCAAAAGGAGAGTTTTTTTGACCGTAGATATTATTCTTAGATGATTTTAGTTGGGGTTCGGTCAAGGTAGATCCAAAAATGTCAGTCATGGAAATGTGAACTTAAGGACAGAACGTCCTTTCTCATCTTCATGATAGCCCTGAAGATGGCTTAGAATGTAAGCCGAAACGTTGGCAGATAATCCTTTATTAAAAAATACATTTTTAAAATTTTTTAAATTTGTGTTTTTTGGATCTACCTTGACCGAACCCCAACTAAAATCATCTAAGAATTAGCAGGATACCATTTTATTCTATGTATAAAATAAAATAACTTGTCATATTTTATAAATGGACCAGCCAATGACGATATAAGTATAAATGATTTATGGATAATGATTTTTAAGTATACATTTTTAAATAAATGATTCAAGAGTTTTCTACTTTTTCTCTCCTGTAGGTCCACGTCAACACTTGTTGATCATTATATAGTTATATAAATTGTAACAACTACTCAAGGAAATATAATCTTAGCTAACAATAATTTAATTTAAAAATTACGGACAATTGTTAATTAAACTAGTATTTAAAAAGGTATCAAAATGCAAATATTTACAAAACTATCAAATTAACCGGAAGGCCAAAATAGTAGACTTATTATAATAAGTATTATTATAATATTAATAAGTGTCACAAAAAAGTATTGATCTATATAGGCGTAAAATTTAGTTTTTGAGTGGGACTTTAAATCGCCACTTAATATCAGCAGCAAAGTCCCCTATATATGATATGAAGTTTTAGTTGCAACATAATTTGTTCTCTCTAATCTTATTGGATAAAGTGAGTGATTTTGGCATACATTTTCTGACAGTGTATTGCGCGTCAGACGCTCGCTGACATAATAGACATTATCTATCAATATCTATCAATATCTATCAGTCCCTTTCAAGAGTCACCAGACGGGTAGTATATGAACAATAAATTCACAATAATCATACAGATTTAATTTCTACCATCTGGCTTCTCAGTAAGATATCGGTAAAAAACACAATTTATTGGTCATGTAATCTTATGACCATATAACAATTATTAAACAATTAATGAGAGGGAATAGAATTTAAAAAAATCTATCTGTCCCAGCTAGGAATTGAACCTGGATCTCCTGCTATCCGGGCCGGCGTGCTAAGCCATTACACCACCAGGACAAGCTAGATTTCATAAACTTTTAATTGTCTTACATAGCTTTCTACATTCATACTCTTGATATCACATTTTATTATAATTCTCTATTATACTAATTTCAAATATTATTGTATTCTCATGACATTATATTTCTACAGCCCTGAAGATGGCTTACAGTGTAAGCCGAAACGTTGGCAGATAATCCTTTAATAAAAAAATACATTTTTTTAATTTGTGTTTTTTTGGATCTACCTCGACCGAACCCCAATTAAAATCATCTTAGAAGGCTAGATATCTTATTAAATTCCCTCTACACTAGCGAGAGCCTAACCCACGAGAAAGACGAATACATCGTCTTAAACTCGAAGGAGCTGACATTGTCAAGCTATTTGTAGACTCTCGTCATTTACTTTATTTAATTTTTCTTTATTAATATTTTATTTGGTTGTGGTTTATTATCCCACGTAAATTTTAAACATTTAATGAGAGGGAATAGAATAAAAAAATCTGTCTGTCCTAAGCAGGAATCTAACCTGGCTGGGACAGATAGATTGGCTATCTTGGCTAATAATATAACAATTATTAGGTGCATATAATCTGTTTTAACCGCCATTGGCCAGGCAAATCCAGGCCTTGTCTATTCATTACAATATTATATTTTGGTAGAGAATACCTATATTTCTCGCTTTGTTTCTAGGTTTTAATATGGGCACTGGACTGCTATTAGAAAATGTATGTGTGTAAATATATAAATTCCTTGATCAACATAACTTTTACTTCTTTTTTTAAAAATCAAAGCTCATTTAAAGAACTATTTATGGACAATAAGTTATATTACAAATAATATTAGTTATTTTCTTGTAGAAAATCTATTTAATAATATNACACATGCACAAGCACACATAAATAAACATATATATATATATATTTATATTTATCGACTTTACATTTTTCCATTATATATTCACCAGCTTTTTTGGATAAATTAGTCGTTCAGATTTGATATGTCTATCTTCCAAGAAATATGAGGAAACTGCTTAGTTTACGCTAGTTCTACGAGAAGGAATTTTCTCAAAGTACTTTAATGCACACTCACAAACAAACACACGACGCACGTACGTAAGCACGCCCACACAGACACACACACACACATACTTCAATTCACTCTTTCTTCCTCAATTTCTATAATTTTTTCATAATTTTCTTTCAAATAAAATGTAAAGGCCACCTCTTCGAAGCAAAATAAAATAACAAAGCATCGTTAAATACGTATATTAACCCTTAATGTACAATTTTTTAGAAACAAACTTGATTTATAAGCGTGATAAAATATTTGTATGCTATAATTTGCCTCAATAAATACTGATATCCCATAAGTTCTATGTCTATATGCTGAAATAAATGTTTTTGAAAGTCGTAGAAGAAAGAGAATTACAATTTTATTTTTTTAAATTATGAATTTAATTTAAGATAAGTCAATTTTTTTTATTTAACTTATTGAGTAATAAAGATTTATTGATACTTACTAATAAGACTAATGGAACTAAAGAAATCCAGACTGTAATTCTGAACGCCATAATGAATATTGACATAGAGGTGTCTCTGTATACATGATGGCATAGGCCATATCCTGTCAAGGCGCAGAGGTGAATGATAAAGATAATCACTAGGATGCGGTAAAGCGCCTCTAGCTGCTTCCATTTGAAGTAAAGGAAACTCTCTGTTAGCGGATTAAGAAAGAGAGTCTTCTTGAGCCTTTCGTTTTTGCACTTGATGAAAGCCTCTACGACACCCAGCTGGCGCTGGCCCGCTTTGGTGTCCGCGAGGAAGCAGTCGTAGCTGAGGCGGACCGCGAAGTCGGGACTGTCCCTGCGAGTCTCGCCGCCGATCACCTCGATGAAGTTGTCCATGAGGTCGTCTAGGAGTCGCGCGGCGTTCGGTATGTTGTAGTGGATCAGATCGAGGGCGGTTAGGCGCGAGGAGTTGTCCCAAGCCGCCAGGTTGGCTCCGTGCTTCAGTAGGAGTGTTATGCACTCGGCGTGCTTGTGTATCACTGCATAGATCAGGGGTTCCCTGCTGTGGGCGTCTAGCTCCCTCACCAACAGCCTCTGCTGCTCGGCTTCCATGTTTTCAAGGATTATTTCTGCCGCCTTCTCGTTCCCCTTTTTAGCGGCGATGTGAAGGGCCGTGCTATTGTCACTAGTCTTTGCTCTTTTGTCGACTTTTTTGAGGTCGACGAGGAACTGTAGACAATCTAGCGAATTGAACTCCACAGCCAAATGAATGGGGCAATAGCCGCTTGAATTTCTCTGGTTGTAATTGAAATTTGATCTAATGGATAGTAATTTCAGAACATTTAGGGCATTAGCTTTCACTGCTATATGAATAAGTGTATCTCTACTGTCCCTTATTATTCTTATGAGGCTTCCGAAGTCGAGAAATAATTCTACACAACGTGCATCACCTGTTTCAACTGCTCTTGCCAATGGGGTGTAGCCATTTTTGTCTACCTGCATTATAACCTAAAAAAATAAAGATTAAAATTTTAAATATATTTATATTTAATACATATTCATGGTGTGTATGTACATGTGTAGGAATAATTGAAAAACAATAATCTAATTTACTCAATCAAATAGCATCCGGTTTAATCTTTTGACGGTGACTACTAATTTAACTTTGACATATTTTATTTTTAATTTTGATTTGAAGGTATTATACGTATCCTAGATAAAATGCATATTCTACAAATATAATTTTTTTTTACAAATAATAATCATTTTTTAATTATCTTTTCTTCGGGGCAAAATGTCTATCACATAAGATTCAATAATCATAATTTTTTTCAGTCATAAGATTTTAAGATTTAGTGCTTTCTATATGAAAACATGTTCTCATTAAATCAGTTATCAACTATAAATTTTAAATGAAAGAAGTATAATTCATTATTATACATTTTTTATTACCTTTTAAAAATTTTACAAAAAATATGGGTTAAATATTTAATGAAATCAAATGACTTTCGGTGTCTTGAAATCAAGATAGTCAATAATCATGTAAAAAACCTTATGCTTCAAGAGGATTTCCCCATGCATTACTATAGTACATATATCTAGTTATTGTAAACTACTTAATAAATACTATATAGTTTTTAGTAAACATGGTGGTTGTATTTAATCTCCATATTAAATTTCAATGTTGCATATTTTCTTTTACCGTACATATATCTATAAAACAGCATTTAATTTTATTGTATTCCCACTTTATCTTTATATTTATGGTTTCATTATTAATCATTATAGACTTAGTCAAATTTATTATTTGGTGTTTGTTTCCAGCCCTGATGATGGCTTGCGTTGCTAGCTGAAACATTGGCTTCGATAAATAGAATAATACTCAAAAATTTTTTTATATGTGTGTGGGGGTATAAATCTATATTCCTCTATAGTCCCTCTTATCCTGTTACATATGGTTCCAAATTTACCTTTTCAAATTTAGTTTCCCGCCTATTTAATTTTCTCCACTCATGACCTATCAACTGTTATCGATTACCGAAAAATTTCCTTCACTTCAGTACGGCTTTATATACTATTTAGCTTAGAAGTTTAAAATCTCCGAAATGTTTCATTCTCTAATTCCCCACTCCCCTTTCTACTTCATAACTCAAAACAAATTCATAATGTTTAGTCATGGAAATGTGAACTTAGGGACAGGACGTCCTCTCTCATCTTCATGATAGGTAGGTGTGGCAAATTACTGCTTTAATGATATTTCAATTTTTTTTTTTCTTTCTTGTCAATAAATTGTTTGCATGTTTTTTTTTTTTCAAATTGGTTCTTTTTCAATATTGTTTTCATAAACTTTTAATTGACTTACACAGCTTTTACTTTCATACTCTTGATATCACATTATATTATAATTCTCTATTATACTAATTTCAAATATTACTGTATTCTCATGACATTGTATTTCTACAGCCCTGAAGATGGCTTGCAATGTAAGCCGAAACGTTGGCAGATAATCCTTCATTAAAAAAATACATTTTTTTAATTTGTGTTTTTTTTGGATCTACCTCGACCGAACCCCAACTAAAATCATCTTAGAATTCTCTAATTCCGCTTTTTTAATTCTTGTAGCCCTTGATTTCCTTAGTTTTCTTTAGGGCGCAATTTGGCCCTAAAGAAAACTAAGGATGTGATGTGTGTAATCACATAATATGAATTTTAAATTTTAAAAGATTTTCTAAACTATTATGAGCAAATGTTTGAAAAAGTTTTTACCATTTAAAAAAAAGTAATATTAGGAGGTATTTGAAACTGTTGTACATACACGTTTTCTTGTCCTTTCAAGAAGTGTAGAGATAATTTCTGGATTTTTTTTTCTGGCTGCGACGTGCAGGATGTTTTCGCCATCTTCGTTTTGGATTTTCAGGTCAGCTTGCTCCTCGAGCAATATTTCGATGATCTTTGGGTAGGCGTACTGCACAGCTATGTGCAAAGGGGTCCGCCCTTTATTGTCCTGGGCGTTGACGGCGAGGATCCTCTTGGAAGACTTCGTGTAGGAGAGCATTAGCTTCAACGGCTCTATCAGGTTCAACTCCACAGCCAAGTGAATGGGAGTTCTGCCCTGCCCATCGACCACCTCTAGACCGTCAGAATTTTGCTTCAAGAAGTCTTCTATCGCCTCCATGTCTGCTCTCTCTACAAACCTGAAAATACCCTTAGAATTAGTGTTAAATTCTATATCTCTTTCATCCATTGGGACTAAACTCTGAAATACAATTTAAACCTCCCCCCCCCCCCCTATCACAATAAATATAAGTATAACCAAAGATAATTCAAAAATTGGCTGTAACGTGTGACTTTTTGAAAAATAGTCAGAATTTGAGAGGGAATCATTAAGTGGAGTGGTAAACTAACGCCCTCGAATAAATGTCTGAGGGTAGAAACAGAATACATGGGTAAGTGTCTTCAATAAGAATAAATCATATGTGAGAATGTAACTTAGTAACGATTGTATTTCTTCAAATTTATTGATTTCTAGGTCACAGCACTTTATGGTTTAAGCAGCAAGAGTGAGGGAAACATTGATTGAATATAAATTACTCTTTTTCTTTTATTTTTTTCCTTCAAGTGCTAGCCTCACTTTCAACCCCTTAGGGTCACAAGAGAGGGGCTATCAACAGGTTTCCATCTCATTCTAAACATCTATGGATCAGTACAAGCCCAGGGTAAGCTTTTATTTATTGATAAAAGCTTACTCTGGGCGGCATTTGAATCCAGGAAAAATCCCAGGTAGCGTCAAAATTGCAAAACTTAAACTGTAAAGAATTAAATTTTGTTGTTAGCAAAGCTCTAGATATAGAATATTGTTCAGAATGAAATATCCAACTAGTCATAAGTACCAACGCGTAACGCGCTTCTCTTAAAATTGTTTAGCTGCATTACATATTTTAAAATGCTTATGTGCAAATGTTAAAATGTTATCTTTAGCATATTCTATAAAAGTAATATAATAAGGTTAAAGTAAATAAATGAACCCTGAATTCTTAGTGGATTTCTCATGCTGTAAAGTAATGTGAATTTCATACTTAATTTTGATATTTAATTGAGATAGAAATGTAATTTATATTAGCACAAGTATTTTATGAACAAGAGTGAAAAAAATAATTAAAAAACAGCGCAAAGAATAATTTAAAGTAAAGGGTTATTATTTTTTCTACCAACAATGAATATAGAACTCTCATACATTCTATTCTCCGTCTTCATTGGTTTCTGCAAACCATCTCCCGTTAGGAAGAAACCAATGAAGACGGAGAATAGAAGATATGAGAATAATTTAAAGGTTTCTTTTAATAAAAAGATAAATATTATTTCTGATGATATTAATTTGGGTAGCTCTATTAATTTGGTTAGAAATATTTCAACAAGTCTAAAATTTAAAAGATTAGATAAGGCTGTTTATGCTCGCATTTCTTCAAAATTATCATTTAATTTAAATTTCTTTATTAATTTGTTTATCTACGTTTGAACGTAGATGCTATAAAGTTACATTGTGATATATTATTTTTGGTCTCTACAAATCAAAATAATCAATAAATAATAAATAGTCTATAATAATCTATAAATAACCAATCTCACTAATTTCTTTGAGATCGCTGTTCTATTTCCAATTTATCTCTGAATCCAAATTAGAATCGCCTTCCTTTAGTAATTTCTCAGTGGCTTCAAAGGGAGTAAAAAAAATTTTTTCCAATAATGTTTTACAATTACAAAAATTTCTTAGGACACTCTGTTTCTTCTTTGAAACAAATAACTAAACTGAGGCTTTTTCGAAGAAGTCAAATGGGTTTTAACCAGCTTAATGAATTATATTAAGGGGTTATTAGGTATTGGTAAGTATTAAATAGAATTGAAACATTTAAAGTCCTTTGAATTCTTGAATTTGGAAAAAAAAACCATATTTTACTGACAAAGAAGAACAGTCATTTCCCAAGAAACCTTTTTATTTAGATAAATTACAATGGTTTTTAATTTATACATCCAACACAATTTGAGGCCACCAAAAAAAGTATTTATAAAAAAAATTAAAATGGTGTAATAATGAAATAATATTTTTGAATGTACGGATCGACCTAAGCTAAAGCCTTCTCGGAGAGTTAGAAGATTGTTCAGCTGAAGTGATTTGAACTGTGAATGGGAAGAGGATTGAGAGAGTTAAGGGATATAAAGTTCCAAAAAAGAGAAGGTATGGACTAAAAAAAGGCGCCGGAAGGATGGAGTATTTCGTGTCGGTAGATCGAGACTAGAGGTACGAGATGGAGGATTCAATTGGAGAAGGTCAAAGAAACAAGATGGGGATGAAGCGAAAATTATGAAGATTGGAACGAAGAATAGTCTCACCTTGGGAAAAGAGGACAAGCCATATGAAAATTCTAAGATGATTTTAGTTGGGGTTCGGTCAAGGTAGATCCAAAAAACACAAATTTAAAAAAAAATGTATTTTTTAATAAAGGATTATCTGCCAACTTTTCGGCTTACATTGCAAGCCATCTTCAGGGCTATCATGAAGATGAGAGAGGACGTCCTGTCCCTAAGTTCACACTTCCATGACTGACAATGGAAATGTGAACTTCCATGTCAGTCATGGAAGTGTGAAGCCCTGAAGATGGCTTACGATGTAAGCCGAAACGTTGGCAGATAATCCTTTATTAAAAAATATTTTTTTTTTTTTTAAATTTGTGTTTTTTGGATCTACCTTGACCGAACCCCAACTAAAATCATCTTAGAATAATATCTACGGTCAACAAACTCTTCTTTTTGGCCATATGAAAATGTATTTTACACTTAATGCTTTCAATAAACTTTTTAGTTATTCTAATATTAAAGAAAATATTACCATTATAAATTTTCGAAATCCTCTAACTTTCACTTAATGTAACGTCCAATATCAATGAAAAATAACTTTGTTCAATGATTTGTAGATTGAAGAAAAAGGAAGTCCGCCAAATCTAAAATATTATCCTTAAAATATATTTTGTGTTAATGTTGCAAAAATACGTTTTGACACATATTGTACGATATTTTGAACTTTAAAAATGATAACTGCTGATGGTAACCTCTCTACCCCGTGCCCTACTAGATCGATTTCAGCCGTTAACGATCACATCAACAAGGTTGGAAAAAACAATTGTGCTATTGAATTTGATACCTTACTTTAGAAGTATATACGTTTAGTAATGCTTAGATAAGACAGCTTCTTTATTGTAATAGTTAAATACTTGATATCTATACAGTTTGTACCTGTGAAGCGGCGTGGTGTGGGTGTCTTTGAGGTTACCAAGAAACTTGCCCCCTCGAGAGAGGATCTTGGTGACGACGCTAACAGTGCTGTTGGTCGGCAGTTGTTGGCTACGCTTCGGGGATGGTGTGCGTAATTTGAACAAATTAGAAGCCAGTGGGGAGTCGTTGTCCAGGGAGAAAGGTGTCATTGCCACGGCCCCCGACTCGTAATCTTCGTTCGACTCAAAGCTTGGGTCCAAGGAATATTTGGCTGGTACTGCTGCACATACTGTTAAAAACTGCCTATCAACCATTTTTATTTGCTGAGGTATTGCGCATATAACATATTCAAATCTGCCATTTCTAACAATCTAAAAATAAATCATTCTTGTAGGAGGGGAAGAGAAAACGTCTGGTAGCGAGAGAGAGTGAGAGAGAAAGATCTGGAAGCGGAGAATTTTTTATTTTTGATGTTTTTATTTAATTGCAAAATATGAGTTATTTATTTAAAGATATACCCTAATTTTTGACGTGCACATTTATTTACACACTCAAGATTGATTGAATATAGTTATTGTTCTGTAGCGCGTCTACTATTTGTGTTTAGAGAATAAAATTAGGTTCATAATGGGATAGTCAAAGGACATTATAATAAATTTTCTCGTACTAAGAGATAATGAACCAATAAAAGCGAATAATGAATCCCAAAACATTAAAGAAATTTTCATTTTTGAACTGAACTCATGATTTGAGATTACAATGATGAGAATTCTGTACAAATAATAACTCAGAACTTTACGCAATCTCATTTATTTATAACAAGGAAGCTTTTAAAAGATTCACGATTTCATCTCGAGAGCTCAGGCATATCGTAATGTGAGTATAAGAAAGAGACTATTCTCTCTCTCTCTCTCTCTCTCTCTCTCTCTCTCTCTCTCTATTTCTCACTCCCACTCCCTCTTTCTCTCTCTCTCTCTCTCTCTCTCTCTCTCTCTCTCTCTCTCTCTCTCAAAATTAAAGGTCATCATCTTAATTTATTAATGAATATCATCAC